>QYTT01084528.1:32729-46905 GCA_006980735.1 Dasypogon diadema
CTTTAGGCTCAGTAGTTTCATTGATAAGAGGGGGGAGATGGTTAAATTTCATCTATTTTCAAAAATCTGTCACAGCAAATTGGCTGTGACAGACGGAGAAACAGACACACGAGTGGGAGTTGGTTTTTTCATTTGGACGTACGAAACCCTTGTTGTATATTCAAATATTAATTTTCCATGCGCAATTCTATTTAATTTTCATTTATTACACTCTACTCGATATCTTGTTTTTCATAAAATGCAAAGCAACGCATTTTTCTCATTACACATGCATCTAAATGGATTATATACAATTGCAAATCTCGTTTCCCATTTCTTTTAACACTATTCCTACCGAGATGCTTACAACTGAGATAGAAATAATACGCTGAATAATGCAATTGAAAGAGAGGTGACCGGTGACCGGGTTTGGTAGGAATAGTGTTAATCTGCTGACGCAACGTCTACGAAAATTTTCTCGAGCTGTGGGAGGTCACAATGCACCAGTTCTCGTTCCGCGGTCGAGTCGCTTAGTCGCCCTGTTCAAACGGAGTTTTTAATCATAAATTTTGTTTTATTAATTAAAGAAGAAACTGATGTAAAGTGTTATAAGACTTAAATAAATTAGTAGCTTCAAAATCAATGGCTTTAAAATTGCCTCCACCCATACTCCCAAATCTCGCCCGGAACGGGGCTCACACAACACCCTCGAAACGACCCAACATTGAGCTTCAAAGATTGCTAGCTTCCCTGCTTTTGAAAGACATTCAAGTCTGTGCAAAGAAAATCCTTGTGTTTTACTTTTCCCCCGTTAATTTTGTTACAAAAATTTTCCAATATGACTGTCCATGCACTTGTCCCTTTGGCTCCTTGTTTCCTTGAAAAATAGGTTTTAATAATAGAGACCTTTTTCACTAAGTGCCAACAAAAAACTATATAAGGTTCATAAGACCAAATGGTCTTAGTAAAATAAACATCCAGTTTTTACAATATATTAAAATTTTGTTTTTGTTCAGATATTTTTAAAGTCGGGCATATTTTTAAGGAAATATCTCAGAGAGCAGTGACTACTATTATTGGACTTCTTCGCCTTCCTGTTGGCTGGTCCAGTACGGCTGTTTTTCCCTCTCTCCTTATGATTGAAAACTAGTCCCGATGCGACTTTTATATAGACCGCAAAATGGCTGTGCATCATTGAAGTTTGAATGAGCACCCTTTATCTGGCAAGTGATCTGAAGTATCATTGTGCTTGACGTCTTCATGTCCTGGCAAGCATTTTGTTATTTCCAGCCGGACCCTTTCGGACATTTAGAAAGTTCCAGACAAGTCTAGATTCGCACGTATAAGTGTTTTTCAAAAGCTTCGAAAAGGTAAATTTTGCTATAACATGAAAACGTATTTACAGTTTTGTTCTAAATAAGAAGAGTAAGTACAATATTAAAAAAAGGAAAATGGATCGTTCTGTATATGTAATTTACAGTTTTATTTAACTTGTATAAAATTCTATTCCGAGACAAATAAACGAATATAAATCCCTGAGGTAGATTACCTCGGAGGATATCTTTTTATCCAACTTGTTAAAAAGATTCAGAATCCAGATGTTTTTATTTAGCTTTAAATTGATCCAACATTTTGTGAGTAGCGAAGTATTTCACAATATGATGCGAATTTTGTTTGGCAAATTTATTTAAGCAGTCTTTTTGTGATTTATAGGGACATTTCTCAAAAGTATATGTAAATTTTTTATTTGATTTATTTTTAAATTATCTCTTTTTTTCTTGCTATAGATTACCAATAAATGAGTTAATTATTAATTAATATTTCAAATTTAAAAATACTGTTTGTTAAGAAAAGAAGAAAATCAAAAATGGTTAATTAAAACGCTTGAATATGAAGCAAGAAAAAAAACAGCACAAGTATGAAGCGAAAATTGGAAAACGGCACGCAAAAAACAAAAACTCACCTGAGTAAAAATACGTGAATAAGAAACGGTTCCAAACGTCTCGCATTTCAGAATATTTTAACGAAAATATCGAGAAACGTGCAAATATTAAATATTTTGTAGCAAAAATCACAATTTTTTTCCTAATTAATAACATTTTGGAATTTGAAAAAATTTTGAAACATTACAAAAATTCCAAAAGGTTCATTGCTAAGTCCAAACTGCTTTTAAATAGCTGATAAATTTTGCCTCATGCACGTGATGTAAAAAAGTGAACTACTGATGTACTGGTTGCTGAAGGTACAACTAAACACTATTTGCTCGAAGGGGAATACATTCGCCATGACATCCTTCACTTCCCTTGAAAATAATAAAAGATAATTGAAGAAAGTAAATAAAAGAAAAGTGTATCGATGTCTTAAATAAAAGAAACTTTTGTGTAAAAAATTGTTAGGGTAGGTTGGCACAGAATACAGAAAAAATCAGATATCTCATCAAGAATAGCAAAACATTTTATTCAGATTTTATTCACAACTTTGTGGCAAATCAAATCCCATCGTGAGTCAGTTAGATCGAAGTATTACAAGCAGTGAGTGGCGTTGGACGTATGCTCTTTGTTGTTGTTCTTTAGTGCCTGTCAGTATCACAGAACAACCAAATGACAGACTGGTTAGCTGATGGGATTTGGCGTAGCGTAGAATTTCATTAACATAAAACAATTTCTCGTTCCTGACAAGAACTCTGATTTGGTCTTTATTCTGTGGAAGAGTGTTCTTATTGCTTCTCTGTTTTTAGATATTTTGTGCAGCACTATGCTTGAATGGATTAATCTTATAATTTTGTAAATTGTTGACAAAAACTGGTTTTATGCTAGTGAAAGTGAATATACTTTCGTGTGTTGTTTGTGGATTGCAAAACGTATTCCATAAAATGCGGACCAGACAATATACCAACAAAAGATGTACACAAACATAGATAATTGCTACTTTGGGCGTGTTAGGCACTATCTGTTAGTTAGCTGCTTATGTGCGCAGTGTGAGAAACTAAATTTTATAATTTTCAATGTTTCAACGATTTCGATGGAATTCATTAGAGTTTATGGAGGAGCACTTCCTGAAGAATAATGACAACAAAGGTCTTTCGAAAATTCTGTGGCCTAAAATAGATGAACGTATATTTCGAACAACACTGTTTTAAATTTTTTCAGTTCAAATCTCCCAATAGTCTTTATTTAATATTATGTCGAACATGGAGGTGCCAGTGCACATTCTGCTTAAATAACTGTGGCCCATAGTCATATATATATTTTAGACCAAAAATCTTTTCTTTTAGAATGCATTTAAACTTCGGGGGATGGCCGCCGATCTTAAGCACTGCTTTAAATGGAAAGCTCAGAAGAGGAAAAGAAGGGACTGGTTATTGTTATTGTTGTTATTATTTATCCTACAACGAACGTAGCCAGATCTTTTGTTAACAAGTTAGTGAAAAAAGTTTTTATGAAGCTAATAAAAGCAGACTCGAGACCAATTACGTTATATCCTAGATCTAGGGAAGAAATTAAAGTAATATGTAATGAATTGTGCATGGCTATTTATTCTTACATATCTGCACGTGGTGTTCAAATAAGCAGGACCTGTGGACGCACTTTTTGGTGGGGAAAAAGCTTTAAAAATAAGCAATCTGCAGTTTTGGCATTTTCAATTATTTCAGAATTCGAATTTAAATTTCCGTCCGAAATTCAGTACCCAAAGGATACCTATATTTTCTGTACATTAATAGATGGCATTACATAGAACTTTCTAATAGAGCGTACTACAAAACAGGGCACCAACGCTTTCATTATTAGCAATGCATCTTTATGGTGACTTGCTGAAAAGTTCAGAACTAGTAAACTTCGAAGTCGTTCCAGCAAATATGCTGAAAGTAGAAGCGATGCGTCTTGATATTTGATATTTCATGATATTTCAAAAATACCTAGTTAAAGTGAAGTATATGTAATGTGTGTGTAGTTTACGCATGTTGGTATTTCTAGTAATTGTATTAAAGATTTAGTGGTGTTAAACCGTTTATATATATAGTGAGGTCCAAGCATCCGTGGTTTAAGGTAGAAGGAGTGGTGAGAGAGGAAAAAGACGGTGGATATTTTTCGATATATTCTCCCTTTATTTCAACACATTCTTCACATTTTATAATAAATGCTTTAATACCGTTAAAATAGTACTCTGAAGATTTATCTTCAAAATGCTGCCTAACCGTCTCATGGATTTCTTCTTCGGAGTTAAACTTCCTTCGCCGCAAATCTGATTTTATTTTGGTAAATAAAAAATAGTCACTTGAGGTCAAGTCTGGACTGTAAGGTGGATGATGGGCGCATTATCGTGTAAGAGCAGTACTTTTGGGGACAGTTTTCCTCTCCTTTTCTCGACAATGGCTTTACGTAACTTTCGTAAAAGTTCAGCATAATATGTAGCATTTACAACGGTATTGCATTCCTTGAAGTCTAGAAACAAGACACCTCCAGTATCACAGAAAACTGTGCCCAGAAACATCAGGTGCTTTGTGTGACTTTCGCTTTTTTTTGGCACTGGTTCGCCGAGGCGATGCCACTTCATTGAATCCCTTTTGGACAAAGGACCATGGTAAAGAACCATAGTTTCACTGTCACAGTCCTATGGAGAACATTGTCTTTGCTGACAGCACTCAACGAACCGCACTTTCTGCATTAAGGAAAGAATTCGCGGTACCGGCCTTGCGCTGATTTTTATTTATTTTATTTTTATTTAAACATCGAAAACGATGGTGAAGATCCTCCATATACACGATCCATCCGATCTTCGATCTCCGTCGGCGTTAGTCCATCTTTAGTTAAAAAATTTATTACAGAATGGGATTAAATTTTTGACATTTTCACTTTTCTAGGCAAGATCACTTTACCTTTCATTCGAACTATTTCAAATTATTTGAGAATGTTATCCTGTCAGGGGCTTTTATACCCTCAAAAAGATTGAAGGTACTTTTGGGGTCACTAATACTTGGACCGCACTACATGCATCAATCAGTATTTTACTTTATTCCTCGACTCAATTTACGTTAAGGTGCTTCCAATGTCGATGGAATTGCTTGACCTATGTTTTGTTTATCTCATTCATGTCTGATATAGATTCCATGGACGGGACAATTAATTTACGTATATTATGTAATACATTATGCAAACAGGCTGGTGGCATTAATAATCTGTCATATTAGTATTAGGAGTCTGCTTCCAAAGATCAATGAAATGCGTGTTATTGTATCTGATACCTCCTTATATGTCTATTCAAGATATGGCTCAATACAAATATTAACAACATTGTCGTTAATACAATATTTTTTGATGATAGACACAGTCGAGAAGGGGATGGAGTGACTATTCTTATGAGACATGTACTGAAGTACAAGTTCCTTTTTAGCAGCACCGATAATGGCGACGAGAAATATCTCTTCTGTGAGATTGAGAAATTTAAAGTAGGTTCTGTGTACAAGCCAAAATTCGTCAAACGATCTCACTGAAGTGCTTTCTATCTATATTAGTAGTCAATAATTATTCCACCCACTTTTCTGGCTTCATCTTTGCGGATGCCCTGTTCGTCGAGGCCAATAGTCTCTCATGGGAGACCGTGTATCAATTAACGTGATGGGATCGTTCTTAAATGACGCCGAGGTTATACTGGACCCAGATATCCTCGGTTTCTTCTCATATACACAATTCAATTCTGGCTCAAAGTCGTGCCTATAGAAAATGGAAGCATTGTCGACTTGCAGTCTACTGGGATGAGTTTCTTATCTTCAGGAAGCGTATCGTTTGCGCAATCAGGAGTGCCAAAGGTATTTCTCTGCAATACTTAATGGCGTTGACAAGAGGAAGCTTTAGAAGAATCTGAAGACCGTAATCATCGTTAACTTGAAAGGAGTACACTTAAATATAGACTAACGCACGTTTCTTGGACATTGTTGATGATGATGTTGTTTGCACGATTATCCGTAATTCAGTTATTCAAGAGTTAGCGCGGACGATGAACTCAGTGCGCCTCAATGCCATAGAAATTGATGATATCTCTCCCAAATTTTGTAAACTAATTCTTAATTTTCTTACAGCCCCCTAGCCACTTGCATTATATCTAATTGGCCAGTTCTTGTACTCTTTTGGGCAGAATTAGTCATATCGCATCATAGTAAAGACGCATCAAATTTTTGTTGTAATCTTTCTTGCCTTTTAATATATTTTGAGGTTGATACCACTTGATTTATTTGGTTTTTGATTTTGTGACTAAATTAACAATATTAAGAGAATGCAATAACCAACAAAATGTCTAAGAAAATATTTTCTTTTGCTTTCAAATTCTTCAAATTGTTTGCAAATATTTATTGGATTGTTCCAATCTAAGCCTTCATCTTTGTCTTATTAGAACAGATAGTGACGTCAGATGTCTTGACCTTGACTAGTTTGTATAACACTTCGTAAAGTCAACGATGGACTTGACTTCATGCAAATTATGAACAGCTTTTAGCAATAAAAGACACATATTTTCGTTTCTTTTTTTATTTGTAACTAGCTTAATGCCCGCAACTTCGTCCGCGTTGAGCTCGAAATAAATAGATATTGAAAACGTAAAAGAAATAAATAGAAATACGTGAGTTGCCAGTTGGTCATCTTAGCCTAACAGTTTTTTGTAAACAATGCTTGTAGTGCTTCCTTTTGGGGTTAAGATGACCAGACTACTGACGGAGCTCACTATAGAACATGCCACATGTTAAGACGCTACAATGCTCCAACTACCAACGATATGCCGCCCTTCCAGCTTGGTTCTCTCGTCGAGCTTGCGACTGTTCAAATGTCTAGGTAACTCGTCTAGCCCTTAAATAATCAGTAAACTACCGACGCCGAGTTTCCGAGTTTTCTGGCGTTTCAGTAGCCCTGCTAGCTCTTTGACGAATAACCTGCTCAAGTCTTCTAAGTTCTGCTTTATGTGACGTCTCTTAACGCCTGGCAACTTTCTTCTCTCGAGATGCATTTGAACATTGAGAAAGATTCTATTTACGTTTGCCCGGCATAATCAAAATAGGCAAAAAAAAAACTTCAAGTTAAAATTGACGTTTAACAATTGAGCGAACTATTTATAATTATTTGTCTTATTTTATAGTATCAACATCAAAGTCTCAAAGAAAATTTCACAAATGTCAAACTTGACGTTTATTTATATATGTATATACGTATCGGTGTAAACGCTCACTGGAACTTCCTATACACTATTATACGATATAATGAACTCTGGATTTGCAATCTGCATCACTAAAATTTTCTATATATATATATATCTACTAATTAATTCGTTTAATTTAAGAAAATTGTTGGTCTCCATATTGCGTCCGCCATCTTGAATTTTAAGATTTCGAAAGCTGATTGGCAATCAGCATCCCCAAAACCCCCATATACCAATTTCCATGGCAATGATTTGAAATTTATCTTGGATTCGCCATTTTAAAGTTTGCAAATAAAAAGTATCCTAAGTTCGTCTCCAGGATGTACTTTACCTGTGTTCCAAATTTCATTCAAATCGGTCCAGCCGTTCGTTCGTGATTGAAGGACAAACATTCAAACTTTCACATTTTTAATAGTATTGAGATAAGCTGCTAGCTTTTACAATTAAAATTAACTGGCTTTAAGCCAAAATAATATATAATTTATATTAATTTTTGTCTAATAGACAAACTAGTCGTAATCATGAATCGGTGGGCGAAATTTCAAAAATCAAGCGAAGCAAACAAATTGGAACAGCCCAGCTTGTTATCTGGAGTCACGAATTGTTATAACGAGACGAAGATGAAGACGAGGACTTGGATTGGAATAGACCCTTAGATTATTGACAAAAATGTGGTGATAAATGGCCCTCAATTCGGCAAAACGAAATAGAGCATTAAATTATTCGATTCAATTTCCACTTCTGTGCAGAACTGTCCTTTTATTTAAATTCGATAATAAATTGGTGTCAGTGCAGTAGACGCTTTGTCCATTATTTAATCCCATGAATCAGTTCCAGTACAAGAAATAGTGGAAGAGAATTTACAGTTTGATCTTTTTGTTTATTAGATAATTCAATATGTGGAGAATGTGTAAATTTGAGTTCTTGGAAATTTCAGGTATATGAGTATCAATAAAACAATGTAGTTAAGAAAGAAATCTGTTACCTACCAAAAAAAGCAGAGCTCTAACTAAGTGGAGAATTTTGAAAGAAACTGGTGAGTTTGATGCTGTTAGCCTGTTGACCCTCTATCTCTGAAGTAGTCATGAAAGAGGTAAGAAAAATTAGTCTTAGGTCAACGAAATCTAGGACAATAGTAAAACCCTTCAATACCTTTTTACAAGCACAGTACTGCACACAATTTTCAGGTTTTTAAAAGTTATAAAATAAATGAGACAGGTTGGTGTGCTTTCGAAATTACATTAGAGCGTGTTTCACACAAAAGCGATTATTTCTGAAGCTATTATTGTAATTGAATGTTATTTTGCTGCAACAGCTGGCTACAAAATAGCAGTGCAGAAATTTCTCATACGTCTGGATGTTAAAGCAAAAAGCAAAAAAGCCTTAAAATTATTGATAAAATTGATTCAGTATAAGATTAACTGGAATTACGATGCTGAAGTGGGAAAAGTATTATACATAAGTATAAGTGTTTTGTTGTGGTGAATTTCAGTTTGCTATATGTTTCTCAATACCAAAAGTAATAAAAACCAGTGAACCTATTTAATCGAGGTAATGGTGTTGTTTGTTGATTTTGAGAGATGGATTGCATGTTTACTTATAGATATTAAAGGGTGTCCCAACAAGAGCGGAAAATTTAAATTTGGCGCCATTCCTGGTGATGTGCGTTGACAGTCAAGCCATTATGACAGTTCGATGGTAGACAGTCCGCCATTATTAAAAATGAATGTGATGAGGCCCATTTTCATGCTGATGGCTTCGTAAACAAGAAAAATTGTCGCATTTGACGAAAACCCACACCTGTTCAATAAGAAGACAATGCATTCCAAACGTGTTACAGATGCTGCCGGGAATTCACAAATAATTAATGGTGAGCGATATCGGGGCATGATAACCCAGGTTTTTGTGCCTGAAATGGATGGGAGGAGTCCCTCGTTCCAACAGGACCGTCCTACTTGCCACACATTACGTGAAACAGTGGGATTATTGCACGAAACATTCCCTGGTCGTATAGTTTCCCATTTCGGCGACCAGAATTGGGCGCCTAGATCGTACGACTTAACGCCTTCGGACTTCTTTCTCTGGAGTTTTGTGAAGTCAAAAGTTTATGTCCATTACCAGATAACACATATTCCATACACAATTTCCACATGTCTACTTTATGATTAAATATATATATATATATATATGTATATATATACATTTTATTTGGAATTTATACTTTCCGTTCTTGTTGGGACACCCTTTATATATACTGTGGTAGATTAACAGTCGAAGCTGTGGTGTTTAGGTTAGATTCTCAACCATACAAATATAATTATTTCAAAGGCTTTCTACAAGGTAGTATTGTAGATACATAAATAAATTGAATTGAATTGAAACTGAATAGTCTCTAGGCATTTCGTTACTTGTGCCTTAATAAGTTTTTTTTTACGGTTAAGCTAAAGCTCAGGGAATAGCCTATGATACTATACAGCACAGCCTGGGCGGAAAGGAATATGGGGACGGAGGGAATGGGGATTAGGACGTCGAGTGAAGGTATCTGTGCACATCCCGCTTAAATGACTGCGGCCTATTGTCGAAGGGAAAACAGAAGATCGTAGTCTGTTCCACATTCACATAGTTCGGCTCAGAAAGAATTGTCCAACCTTCACTGTTCTGTTCTTCTGTTCTATTTCTTGCATCGGTGCAGGAAACCGAGGCACTTCATCGCATTCTTTGCATTAGCAACAGCAAGGATATGATCCGTTCAACGAAGGCTGTTGGATACTTGGATCCCTGAGATGTTGAAGTTAGGAGAGTTGGAAATGCCTATCCCACTGCCGAAGAGGGGTGGAGTGGGGTTTAAAGTTATTTTGAGAGAAACCAGACCGCTTTGGGACATAATTCGGTTTGCCCCAGGTTAGAATTTTATTAATGATGTCGTTGAGTGATCCAACCATGCGTGCTTGGTTATTAGCATTTCCACGGAAATCAAGGGTACTGTCATTTGCAAAACTGTGAATTGGATTGGACGTAAGAGATAGGAGATCTTTAACGAAGAGATAAAAGTGAGTTGGGGGCAATACAGAACCCTGTGATACTCCGGTATTGATATTTTAAGCGTTGGAGATGACACCATCTAGAGTGACACGGATGGAACGGTCAGAAAGAAACTACCAATCCAAATTAGAAAAAAAAGAAGGATCAAGACCAAATGTTGCGAGTTTGGCTAAAAGAGCAGAGTGTCAGACTTTGCCAAAGGCCACGCAACCACCCCCGACTCGCCGAAACTATGGAGACTGTGACGCCAACGCTCATTAAGGAACGTCACTAAGTCGTCGGTTCAACATCCGAAACGAAAGCCATATTGGCGATCGTGAATCAAGTGGAATATCTCAAGGTATATTAATTGTGTATTGATAAGAAGCTCAATAACCTTAGACTGAATCGAAGTGATTGCTATTAGTCTGTAGGTAGATTGGGGGATCGCAGGGGTTTCTCTTTTTGGGGCTGATCATGGGAAAGTCTCCATAATGATGGAAAAATACCTTTCGAATATGATAAATGAAATAATATCCTCAGAGGTTTAGCTAGAGAAGAGGCGCAATGGTTTAGAAGAAAGAGCGAAATTCTATTGGTGGCTTGGGACACATCAAAGTTATGTATCTCACGCGTGCAGCAATTGAGTGGCCCTTGATTGATACACGCAGGGAGAACTGGTGGGGTCTGTGTAGTGGCTGAGAGATGTAAGTTTGCAGCGAAATTAGCAGCTTTGCCTTTTCCAATGAATCCATATATACATTCCCACTATATGTGAGGGGTGGTAAGAAAGAAGAGGTCAAATCACTTTTGACGAACTTAACAAGCGACCAGAAACCTTCACAGACTCTGGGTCATGTGAACACCCTTCTTCTAATATTTTGATCGAATTGAAAAGTCTTAGTTAGAACTTAGAACTATTTGCCCAGTAGTTAGAGGCATCGCTTACCTCCCACTTTTTGAGAATTAGCCGAATAATATGTGAGTTTCTAATGATGGAAAAATACCTCCTGAATAGGATAAATATATAACATCCTCGTATGAGGTTGTCCTAGATATTTTATATAATAATTTCTTTACGCATCCTTTTTTAGACGTGTGAACAATTATTTTAATACACGTAACTTTATCGGAAAAACTGGACAAATTTGCAGAAAAATCTAAACCTTTTTTTTGCTTATCATCGTTTTGCTCTGTGTGAACTTTCGTCAGTAACTTAGTCGCACACAATTCTGATAATTTAAAAATATTTCCAATGATTTATTTCAGATGATTAGGACGAGGTTTTGAGATGGTTTTTTTTCTAATAAATGTGTAGGGAGTACTAAAGTAATTACTATCTATTTTGCGAAAATTTCTGGAAATGTCCTATTTTATTTGCTTAAAATAAAATGGCTCTCTGATTCTAATTGAGATATTTGAATCACAGTAAAACAACAACATCCGTTTCCATGCTCTCCATTATTGACTTCCCAAATTTATTGCAATTATTTTGTTCTTGTTTTTCCGATGTGTTACAGCGAAAATGTTAACTTGACAAGAATTAAAGAAAATTTCTTCGTTTTGGCAAGGAAAAGATTTTTTCCGAAAGGAATGCAATACACCACTAAAATTTTATGAGCCATTAACTTTAATTTATTAACTTAAAAGGAGAGCAGCTTCTCATATTTTTTGGGATAAATGTCTGGATTCCGACCGGATCGAAGCAGATAGTTTGAGGGTTGAGGGACTTTGCTAACCCCAGCAAGAAATCTTCCAACTTAGTTTATGTAATAATGCAATTTGGCCAGGAATACCAACGATAAGTCAAATTTGTTGCTCAATCGAAAACACCGACCTGAGCGGAATTTTAATCGTCGTCCTTCATGCAATTCAAACGTGTCGGGATAATGAATGCATGAGCTGGGCAAGGATCGTAAAGAAGTTCGGAACTCTAATAGCATTTTAATTACTATTTTGTTGGCTTATTTTAAAGGTTGCAGGAAATAAAGCTAATGTCTTTGTTGTGATGATAATTCTGGATGCTCTTGGAATTCCACACAATAATTTTGAAACTACTAGGAAACAGGTTGGCGGTCAACCAAGCTCTAAATATTCGCAAAGTTTTAAGTACTTTAGTTTTAAGCGAAATGCGCTGAGTATGATTGCCGAATAAGTTCTTTATTAATAAGATTTGCCTATAACTGCTAGAAAATGGTATTCGAAAACATAAAAGGGCGATTGGATACTCACGAGCGCTTAGCAAAAATTAGATGAAGAATAGGGCAAAGCTATAAATTTTTTTTTTGGGAACGACTACTCATTTTAATTCTGCACAAATATTTCTATGAAAAGCGGTAATAGTCTGTTAAGCTCTAGTAGCGTTATTTATTGCGTATGAAAGCTTTAGTAGGATTACAGGAGATAGATATAGTAGATACTTGAGATATTTCAATCGTACGTTTATTAAGTAAAAGGGGGAAGTACAGAATGCTCTTTGGATTTCTTTCTTTCTCTACAGTTAACCCAGCAAAAATAAATTCTTACTCCAAACACAACATCGGTGGGGTAGTTTTTAGGCCGAGAACATCAGCTCGATTGCCCTTTCCAATCTTATTTTCCATTTTAAGACAGTTTGGTTTTTAAGTTATGGATATGAACGATTGAGATCGGTGATTTTGTACGACCGACCGTCTATGACTACGGATGCGTCCTGAAATAAATTATATGAATTTATCAGAAATGCTTTTAGTAATTGTACGTAAGAGTAGTAACTACATAGTCAGGGTTAATTACGCATCCAATATAGTGAATCCTGAAAATATTAAATAACAATGAAAGGCTTTAATTGGTTAGATATGCTTAGCGCGAAATGTGAGCACAATGCAGAACAATTTTGTATTTTACATTAATTTATGTACAAAGGACTTGAAATCTATGTATCTATATTGGAGATTGACATGATTGTTTATTAATAAACAATTCTTACTAGTTGAACTAAAAGCAAGGATCACTGGTATTACAACTATATTAATATCCTTAAATTATAATTGTAAATTATTATTTCATTGGTAGACGCTGGCGGGACTCGAACCCGGTGACATATGAACCATTAATCCTCTCGTTATGCTCTGAAGAAGAGACGCCCAAGTTATTATACTATTAGTACTTTTTATGTATAAGAAATTTGCTGAACCTACGAATTCATTTACACCGCCTTCAAGGAAATCTTGGTTCACACGCAAATACCATTTTAAAAGGCATTATATACATATTTGGAGTGTTGTCCTATGGCTAGGCTGCCTACAGCACGTTTTCATATTATTAGCTAAAATTGAAATCTTTGATACCTCGTGTCAACTTAACGACAAAAACCCACGACCGAAGGATAGTGTTTTTGTTTGGATTGTAGAACCGAGAGTCCTTTGAACTCAGGGTGGATGTTCACCCACCCGAGGATAATTAGAAAATGAAACGCATACTGTTAACAATCCAGCCAAGTCAACTCGGCAAACCCAAGACACGCCCCCACTCCCTTTTGTTTACTTAGGGCAGTTCATCAAGGAAGCTGTGTCCCAGGTGTCTGAATCTTTTCGCCGAGAGTTACGGGCAGTATCAGAAGAAATTTGTCACGGTCTTGGTATCCTCCCGGCATCTTCACGTTTGAGCGGCCGATCCTGTGTTGATGTGCCTTCAGGAAGCGATATCCTGTCAGAGTATGGAAACAGGAATCTTAAATCATAATTTAACAATAAACGTACCAAGCTGGGTCATTTGACCGGTAACCTCTCTTTCAATTGCATTATTCAGCGTGTTATTTCTATCTCAGTTGTAAGCATCTCGGTACGTTTAGTGTTAATCAGACGAGTTTTGATGTCTGGCGTCTGGTGGGCCGAACAGTTACCTGGTTGCTTTCGCAAGCGGAGTCACGTCCTACAGTTTGTGATGTTGTTTGATTGACCAGTCTGCAATACGCCCCAATAAATATTTAGAGGTCATACTTGTGAGAAAAAAC
>QYTT01084528.1:51313-80140 GCA_006980735.1 Dasypogon diadema
AGGTATACGATTGAACTAGGGATAACTACATACCTTCAAACGGCATCAAAAGCTTCTCCGGACGTATCATTACAGCTATAAAAAGCAAAATGAACTGTTAGCTCCTTCAAAGCGTAGAAATCTCCTAGAGGAGATGACATATTCTCAGCATTATTGCAGTGGGGAATAAAAGGGCTAATACTAATATTGAGAAAACTTTTTGGACTAGTTACGCTCTGGGATACATTGCCAGATAAGCCTATTCACCTTTTTACTAAAAAAATGTGGAGAAGGTAATAGATAATCACATCAGAAAGGAAGTAATTGTTGGAAAAGCCCCATGGGTATTCCATGCCATGGAAAAATAGCAGTTAAAAGAGGCATAGAACCTCCTCGAAGGATAACAGCTAACGTGGGTGTTGAAATAGTCACATAGAAATGGTCATTAGAGGTTGCCTGTAAGGAGGGATAATGTCCTTCATGTTGTGATGTTTGGTTGCGGATGTGTTCCGTCCGAAGCTAGATTTGGTAATCAAGGTTTTTAAGAAGTTTCCCGATTACATAAAAAAAGCCTAAACACTATATAATAAGATTTCCCTTCACAAAAAGGAGAAAACGCAATTTAAGAGTTCTTACCTTAGCAAGAACAACTGTAGGATTCTCAGAAGAAGTTAAACATCTTGGCCTTTTAATCAGAGACTTACCTGGAAGTCTGACTTTAAAAGGTTATTAAATAAATCTAGAACGATCTTGTGGCAGTGCAAACGCCTTTTGATAGGACTGAAGCCAAATATGATTTTATGGTCATACTCGGCTATAATAAGACCCATAGTGACTTACGCTGCACTGGCGTGATAGTCAAAAACATAAGAAAAAATTGCACACAAACAAGATTGATTGTTGGGAATCACCTTCGCCATGCGTGTCTGACCTGCGGTAGCCTTAGCAGCACTAATGGATCTTCTATAAATACATCTCCATGTGAAATGCGAGGCCCGACTACATGTCATCGGACTACGAACTCTTAACGAGTTTAAAAAACAGTCAGTGTTTAGTTCTTTGTTGGATGCCATGCTAAGAAGGAGTGGTATTCACTTATCGTTCGAGGTAATCCTAAATGATGGACAGACATAGCACTCCGATGACATGAATTTCGATAATGGATCTCTTGTCTGGTACAAAGATAGATCTAGGGTAGAAAAGAGAACAGGTATAAGGATTTATGGTACAAAAAATGTGGGGTATTCATGTTATAAAGCTTTGTCCACATGTCAACATTGATAAAAGTGTACGTGGCGTCAAAGTAATGAATGCTCTCAAGCAATTGGAGCAACACAACAAGTTTGTTTTGATGTAGATACCAAGGTATGAAGGTTTCAAGAGGAACAAAACTGCAGACCGAAGGACCAAAGAATGGAGCAAAATCACACCTTATTGGACGCGAACATTTCTGCGGCTATTCCAAGTGGTGAAAAGTATCAGTAGCTGGGGATGAAGGAGGAGCCCTGGAATAATTATCCAGGTCTAAGACAGAAGAAGAGGTAACAGAGTACATTGCTGCTTTTCTAACTCAACTCAGTTTGAAATAAAGACAACTGGCTGGTTTCAATAAATAAAAATGTCCAGGAGCTTATTTTCATTTAAAGAAATACTCTTCACAATTTTAGAACACTTTTTTACTGTTTGAATTGGTCACGGTTCTTGTTGACCACCACCACGATCGGCTATTACACTCTGAAATCGACTGCCTGAGGAAAAGTGCATTTCTTTCTTTTAATCTCGGTTTCAAATTTTTTAGTGATATTGCGTTTTTCTAGAATTTCAAATGGGTTTCGGGTCAAGTGCCTTGGAAGTCAGTATTTTATGAAATATGAAATTTACGTTGACATTAGCACTTTTTACAGTGAAAAAAGTAATTTGAGCAGAAGTTGGTGACATGCACAAAATTAATATCTATTGAACTTGGGTTGACAATTTCAGGGATTTTCCATTTAGAAAAATTTATGAAGATATTTTTTTAAGATTATTTATGGGAAAATTTAAATGTTTTGGGCACACGACTCATAATCATAACAACTTGAGTATGCATTTCAGGTTTGCAATCCTTTCTATGCCGTCCACATATGCTGTATAGAGTCCGTTCAGCGCAGCTTCGAAGGATTTTTGCTAAAAGATCCTGGAATGACCCCATGATTCTTCCACCTTATCGAGAACGGCTTAAGTTAGTCCATTGGACTTCCTTGGAAAAACGATGCAGAGTTGCCGACATTGTTTTCGTTTAATATTGATTCTTCGTAATTCCAAGGGAAAGAGTCCTTTAGAGTTAATCGTTATAATTTGAGGGGCGTCCCAATTTTACAAGAACTAACTATGAGAAATAGTTCATACGTTATGGAGTTCATTGCGTTATGGAGCATTTTCCAATTGGCATAGGAAAATATTTCTTGGCACCATGCCTTCTGAGCTATAAGAGAAACTCAATGTTATTATCCTGGTCATCATTAGACCCTCAAGTTTGCGAGTGTGAGAGCTGCCGAGGAAACTGAACATTTGAGCTCAGATTCAATATTTCTAGCTGTAATAGTGGCCGAGATTGCTACACAAACTGTGATGAGAGTTGACTATCCTAGAAATGGCTGAAACAATTTCCATCAAACGTGGCTAAGAAGTAAGAACCATCTCGGAAATTCCAGCTTTCAAAAAAGAAAAGCCGCATTGAAATTGGTTCATCTGTTCTGGAGAAACGATGCCACAAACAAACAGACAGACAGATAGACAGAGAGGCAGATAGACAGAGAGGCAGACAGACAAAGGCTTCAAACTCACATCCTCTATTTGCGTCGAGTATTAAAAACCTGAAGGAACAAACAAGAAACAAGAAAAAATTCAAATTTTCATAGTCAGCTGAAATAGTGCTTCGTTAGGTCTTACGTGTCTTGTTTACAGGTAGTGTGATACTGAACGTTTTTCTGATATCGTGAAAAAGGAATTCCGCTAACAAAACATTATATTTTAAGTAGTTTCCTAAAAGCTGTGCATTGGCTTTTAGAAACTGCAATCCTTTCGAGTACTGTAGGTACTTCAGACAGCACTGAGAATCCTCTGCATATTTTACTAAGATATTTATTTAAAGAGATTTCTTCATTCCAACTTTCTTGACGAAGATCTTTGCTTTTCCATTTTAATTGTTGTTGATGGTAAACGCGGCAGAAGTTTGTACATCGTAAAAGAGCAGGAATTTTGCTTCAAAGTATGACTTACCAAGGGCACGGAACTACCCATATTTTAAGGATGTAAAAACACAAACACTCAAGTCTTCTTGAAATTATAGACTACTTTTTAAAATTGTGTATGTACTTACGAACTTCGGTTCAGATGTCCAATTGAAATGAAATCCATTAATTTTCTCAACAATTTGCGTGAGTAGGTAGTCTTTGTTTGTTTATTTTGAACCGAAGTGAATGAAATTTCACTAGAGAAGAATTGAATGGGAAGCTACTCTACAGTAATGACTACATGAAATAGAGGAAATTTACGAAGCGATGTCTATAGGTAAGTAGAAATATTTGTCTGAATTTGTGTGCCCACGTAAATGACTACTACAAATAAATGCTACTTGAAAAAACTTTAATACTATTTTAATGACATACTCAAAAATAATTAATGAAGTGAACTCACAATAAGGTAACACCTGTGCCGACATAGTCACTTTAATTGGTCTGTTATCACGAAATGTAATTATTTTGTTATACTTGTGCCGCGAATGAAACACGTTTACAATAAGTGTACACAATTTAAACGCAGTTTGCATCTAATTAAGCCTATAGAAAAAACCAGGCATGCAACCGTGCAATTAAAACTCAAACACAACTTGGGGATGATGTAAATGGTTTGCAAGTAAACAAGTTGAACATTCTCATGAATGGCGATAACAACAATCTAGATGGATGCGGATGCATGAATGGGCATACTTTCATGATACTCTCTGAGTTGGCTAGAAGCATTCAATCTACGTATCTAGTTTATGTCTGACCAATATAAATAACGAAAATACCTTGGTCGTGCAAAAGCAACACTCAAATTCCGTTGGTACATCTGAGTCCAATTTGTCCTTCTTTAAGCCATGCGTCTGTATTTGCTCTAAGGCAACTTGACGACGGAGTTCAGCTACCTCCTAAAATAGTGGGGTTTTGGAATTGACCATTTGCCTTCAGTTTGTTTTATTTTTTTTATCAAATATAATCAAAATTTATCACCAAGCATTAATTTAGATCTAATTTCATAACGTTTAGTTCCTTTGTCATTCTAACTTTATGAACTGATCTGAAAAGCATTGGCTAAGCCACAGAAAGCCGAACAAATAACACGTAACACTATTATAGATTGGCGTGATAAAATAATAAGGATATTACTAACAGTTGTGAAATACGAGATAGAGAACAAGTAAACATCATCTCAACATGACTTAAATTCGCCTCTACTTTTTCAAGAGTTCGGGCTTAAGGACAAACTCGACATTGTGCACGTATCCTTTTAGGTATTAACAAAGGTCTCAAGTTCCAATCTCTGCGAGGATGCAAATCATTTACTCAATGCACAAACAAGAGTTGTAGCCTGTTGTAGCGACAATTGTTGTAAAGAAAACCGCAGGCTAAATTAAAATATTCAAAGCAGGATAAACTTTAATAGCAAACGCGTGGCAAAACATGGCGCAACTGGTACTACTCAGCCAGAGATAAAGGGATTAAAACGAAGTACAAGCCACGAGTAGCTGATGGAAACAAAGCAGGAAACCAAAAGGCTCACAATATAAAAAAGGAAAAATGGCAAACATTTCGTTTCACATGCAATTGTAATTGTTTTTACCGCCTCCATTAACTTTGATGGCCTGCTTTGCGTGAAAAGAGCACCCTTAAAACTTAACCGACGAAAATTTCCGATGTTCTTAACTACTTTAAACAAAGTTCAGTAAGCTCTTGGTAAATTAGAGAGCATCGGAGAATTACAATATAATGTTTTTGGAAGTTCTCTTAAGGAACATTGAGATTAAGTGGATTAGATGTAAGCAAACTTTAACTAAACTTAATTTGTGCGGCACAGAGCTAATGGTTGTAGCACACGGTAAAAGTAACTAATTCTCGTTTGAGATGATCTCTTGTGTTTTCACTATGTCATGGAGTAAAACTATGCACGTGGTAAATTTGAGAGCCTATAGTATTTCCTAAAATAGTAAAAGATATATTCGCAGAGGTCAGCATACGTGAATTTATCCGATTCTATTCTCACGTAAATTTTTTGGCTTGTTGTTGTGCTGGCATTTTGTAACCCCTCAATTCTTTGGCCTTTTTCGCAATCGGAATTATGCTCCACAGTTGACGATATTGATTGTTGTCTACAATATTCCCAAGTTATCCTAAGGCACCTAACCTAAAGAGACCCACTAAAGAACAGCTATGTAATAAACATAATAATCCTACCTGCAGAAATGAAATTCACCAAAAAAACCTGGATCTAACACGAGTTCAGATTTGGCAACCAACATCGAAGGGCTCCTCGGCTAACTCAGTGGGGCTCCCACTGAAGTTATATTAGATTTAGTTTGAAGAAGCTTGAATAATGCTACATAGCATTAGCATAGCGTCGATAAAAGGGTACATTTCACAGCAGCTATAAAAATCTTATCATAAAAAATACGGGACGTGGTTATTTATTCATTTGCACAGGTTTGGAACCCTATTCACATCTTATTAAGAGTATCATTCGTGATAATATATTATAGAAAGGGGCATAGTACGCCAGTTTGTGGACAACCCTTGGAAATTACGATTTATGCCTTGGTGTTCCAGCATCGTTCCAATCCAGAGGTATTAGGCTGGATCCTCTATTAATATCCATAAAACTACATAGAGATATGTTTTTTTATACATACCGCTTACACTACTCTTGACTTGGGCTGACTTGATTTTCCTGCTTACTAGACATGCTTGTTACGATACAGAGGTTTATTCGCTAGAGCATTTTCTGTAATGTTGTTTTGAGGATGAAAGACTTGGACGTTTAGGTTCCAAGGGAAAAGAGCATAGATTAAAAATATGTTATATGCATTACAGAGCTCTTTGAGGTAGGCTAAAGGAATAAGACTAAAGTGTTAAGCACACCACACTTATTTGTCCCAAAATTTAAAAAAAGTGAGAAAAAACCAGACGCATTAGGGATTTTCTATCATATTTTAAGATTTTCTCTAAATTAAAGATTTATGGGCTCACTATTCCAATTGGGTTTTAAGTAAAATCTAAAAAATAGATCAACTTCTGTTTAACTTCTTTTACAGATGTTGGAAAAATTGGTTCTATTTCACAAAGCCAAGCGTATAAATCGATCTCCTTTTCATATATTGCGCAATCAATAAGAAAAACATATCGCATATTAGCACAAAAAAATTTCACAACTGTTAGAGCATAATGTTAAAAATAAAAGCAAAGTATCATGCAAAATTTAAGCAGTTACAATTTAGTAAGCAGTTGAAGTTAAATTTAATAACATTATGAGATTTCTTATAATTCTTTAAAAAAATAGTTAACTTCACACTCTTTCCCACTTACTATTCCAAGCAAAACACACAAATACACACATTACTTGTTAAACTACTTTAAAAATTCATTTATATTATTTTGTAGGAATTAAATCTTCATTTTTCTTGGATTTTATTTTATGATTTATTGTCAAATTCATGAAAATATTATTTACAAAAATGGAAGAATTTGAAGAAAAATGTGCCAAAAGTTTCTATTTTTTATTTTCAATTTGGTATATTATATTTTAATATTAAATTTTTATTTAATTTTGTTTTTTAACAAATATACATTTTTGGAAATTGCATCATCTATCTTCCAAAAAAAAATTAACACTAAGAAGAAAAATTTTGGTTACAATTTAAGAATCCTATCCAGGGAATGAATTTGTTCAAATGGGTAGCGGCTCCTTTCCTCAGATTTATTATCTAAATTTAAAATTTATTTTAAACGGAAACATAGAATTAATTCTATGAAAAAATTTCATGGCTTGATCTGTCCGTAAATAGGGGCAAGTTAGAACGATTGTTTCAAGCAAGGTCACCGATACAAAACCTAGGAATAAAAACAATAAGGACAACATAGAATGGCGCCCAGATTGGATTGGCATAGTTAAGTATAAGTCTGACGAAAGTACAATAGAGAGTCCTTGTTATGAATGGATCATTAAACTCTCTAGCCCATCAATTAATGTAGCCAAGGATAGCATTAGATCTATTGACAATAACATCAATACGATCCTCGAAAAAAGCTGCTATTTAGTCAAGTTTATTTAAAGAGCATCTGACTAGAGGAAACAATACCTTTCTTAAGAGCAAAGTACATATAAGGACATTTGGCAATATTTAATGGCAATTGTTTCAAAACACACCATGAAGCATGGAGGTCAGAATTTAAAAGATAATAGTCATGCTCAGATGAAATAGCACAAGATATCTTGGCACTATCACAGCATAACGAAGAATTCTCGAATTGGAAAGGAGAAATAGACATAATTTATGAAAATAATAAAAAGAAGAGGGCCCTTGGTGACTGCCTTGCGGCATCCCAGATAAATTGTGTGTGCCCCTTAATAAGGCAGCACGGAATAGAACTTGATGGATTCGTTGACATAAAAAGGAGCAAATCCACTCAATAAAAATACCCTAAAAGATGCAGTTTACTCGGAAGAAAGACTGTAAAAAAGGTTTACCATGAAAGTAAAGAACGTCACAGGTTAACGATTCAAAGATCTTGGCTTGGCTTGAGATGTGTCTTGAAAGCAAAGCTTTTAAGCTTGACGGAAACATCGCCAAGAAGGTAATATTTTTACTACTAGTGTCACAGCCATCATCGTCATAGTGGTTCAGATTCAAAGAAAACGGCAGAAATTAGAAATTTTCTATGGATCGCCGTTGCAAGTATTGCTGAACTTAATGCGGAAGGGTATCCAACAGAGTTGCGCTTCGGGTTGATAAAATTCCAAGAATGTTTCTAAGTATCGCATCAGGATTGCTTCACGGTGTTAAATAAAAGGCTCTACAAAGCTCCAAATGGGTAACATATTGCAGACGTAGTGAGGACTAAAACTAATTAGTGATCATCACTCATGGAGATACAAAATCTTTTCTAAGCGGTATTTTTTAAGTTCTTAACGTACTTAAAAGAGTGACTCAGCCAAAGTGGGTCACTATTTGGCCCACAAGATTTGAAGATAGGTCTACAACGCGTAAAGCACACGGAGAGTTTCTTATAAAATAAATTAACAGCAATGTCAACAATTTCTTGGACTCAACCAAAATGGAACTAATGAGCGATTCAGGCCGATCAGCTTATTAAAATCTTTTCGAAAGTAGTCGAAAAACATATTCAAGCAAATAATATGCAGTATTTTGATGGCAACAAATCGCGCTTTTGAGGCATTTAACTTCAATAATCAAACCGAATTATTTCTTAAACTTAATAAATAACTCCCATTTTTCATCTTTGTGCGTTAAGTTGGTTGATAGCTTCTTATACGATCGGTACGAGTTTGTGAGGATTGGAAACTCAGTTTCACGTATTGCATTGCTTCGCTACGGTGTTCCTCAAGGTTCAATCCTTGGTCCACTCCTATTCAATTTATATATAAATGATTTACCACTGGCTATAAATAATTCTTCTATATACGTTTATATGCTGAAGATGTTCAAATATATCTAAGCAGTCTATTGGTTAATTGAAAATGGCGTCCGTAAAATAAACGATGACCTCAAAAACATTTATGAGTGGTCAAAATGGAACAAAGTTTCAGTCAAGACAGCGTTATTTGGTAGTTTATAGACAAATCTGATCTACTGTCTTACTATCTTATTAAACAATTCCGTTCTGAGGTTTGTTGATGTTATTAGGAATCTAGCTATACATGTTAACTAAAGCTTCAGCTGCTACAGCCAGTTATCTGATATGGTGGGGAAAATACATATACGGAGGTCTGCGACAATTATGGATATCATATGTTGTCTGAAACAGGCTAAGTCAGTGATCTTGCCAGTCTTTACTTATTGCAGTAATATTGTTCCCAAATTGGACTCTGTTTGTCATAGGAAGCTAGTAGTGGCTTTAAATGATATTATCCGATATATTAATAGACTTCAGCGCTATGTTCATATATCGCACCTCTCGTCTCTGATCAGCACTTCCATCGAAGAAGACGTGAAGTGACTGATGCTTTCTGGTGTGGGAAACATTGGACATTGGGTTGTCTATGCAGGAGTATTATCTGCGGGTGGTTTAAGATACGTCCACCTGATTGTTAAGGTGAAACGTTTTTTGTTGTGTGCTCTATGTTGCTTGCTTTGTCATCGGAACGCTTTTCACTTTCATCTTTGGATAGTTTCATTTACGTAACACCGACAGAGGTTGTGTAAAAATTTATTCTTTCATCATTGTCACCCACCATATAAAGTGCCGTTCAGATTTAACCTCGATCTGATCAACGTGATAATCGGAAATGTTCGAGAGTTTACAGCAGGCATAGGAAACATAGCCGTTATTGACGATATCATCGATATCTCCGGTAATGCATTGGATACCTCGGGTCTAAGTGGAGGTATCTCTGAGGTTCGAGAAATATTTCACCAAATTGGCTCCAGTAAACCTAGTTGGAGAATTCCGATTCTAACGTACTTCGGAGGTCTCAGCATACCTTATGGCAATATGGTCTATTAGGATCGTGGTTAACTTAAACCTGCTGAGTTTCGTTGAATTGTTTAGGTGTTGCTTATCACGAAATTTGCTATAAAGACTCTGATGTAGCATTCAAACTGCGTATCCAAAGTAGCTATCGATGGGAAGAACCAGAGGACTTGCGCGGTATAATCATTTTTATTATTGTATTGAATGCAACAATTTCTTCTATGAAACATTAAAGTAGATCTTCAAGACATGAACAAATGGTATTGCACGAATTTCCAGAGTCAACGGAGCTATTTATTAATACTTTATTTTCCGTAACATTAATAAAGCAACATGGTAAAAAAAAACTCGAGGGAAGGCGCCTCATATTTTAAGATTGTGAACTAGCCGCTATTGTGGCTATTTTAGACTCTGTCCATGAAATTTCGCGTGGTTTCTGTGGTAGCAGGTCTGCGAAGACACATCTCAAACATTTTAGAAATTGGTGTGAATGCTATGGAGACAGCCACAGTGTGCTATTAGGACGTCGTGGTGAAAGACTGAATTTAGACGAAAACTCGGTGTAGGTTTGGACCCATTTTTATTCACTATAACAATATTTTTTATGATCTGACTAAAGCTCATGTGTTACCCTAGAATTCTATAATAGACAGCCTTGTGGGAAAAAGAAATTAGACAAGAGAAGAAAGGAGTTAGGCTTTTGAGTGAAGTTGTCGGTGCATTTCTGCGTGAACAGCTATGCCCTGTAGTCCTCAGAGGAAGCCATTTTCGCATAGTTCTGCTCACTGTTCTGCTAAATTTTGTTTCGAGGACGAAAGTGTGAAAAGGTTCGATTCACGATTGAATAGGAAAAAATTTTCTCAGAGATTTAGCCAAGAAAGAGACACAGCACTTCAGAAGCAGGAGCGAGATACCATCGGGTCCCGTGCCTTTGGACACGTTGAGGTTCTCAAGTATTTTATGAACCTCATGCGCGCGGAAAGAGAACTGTCCTTGATCAAAGTCGCGCAGAGAGAGAGAGAGAGAGAGAGAGAGGAAGATGGAGATGCTTGAGTACTAGAAGGGAGGTGCGAACAAGAAGCTAAATTAGCAACCAGTATATTTGCCTTTTGGAATTAGTCAGAGTTATAAACATTTGCTTTGTAAATGAGGGGTGGTACGGAAGAGGTGGTGCAAGCAAGGGATCAAAAACCCTCATTGCCTCTGGGATATTCAAACGCTTTTCTTCGTGGAGCTGAAAATAAGAAATGGGAAAGAGTGTTGATAGCAAATTCATGTAAAAGTTTAATATAAGAAAAGTTCGAGAAAATCTTTAGTTTTATCCGATTTGGCGGAAAATCGTAACGTGTTCCGAGTAAAGTTTTACAAATAATAGAAACATTTGGCACAAATAGCTCAGTTTTATATAAATGAAAAATAGCATGAAGTAGCTTTTAGTTTATTTGCAGAAAAGGTTTAATGTTAATGGAAGAAAGTAACATTGATTGGGATACCTCGGTACTCCTCGCCTGAAAGTTCTAAAATCAACAAAGAAAGAGAAAATACAAAACACGTGAAAGTATACATCAAGTCAAAAAGTTTCGAAAATAAGATGGAAAAGGAAATATTTAACATAAATACTTAAAGTCTACAATGTTTGAATTGCACAAGAATCAATGGAACTGCTAATTTTGACTAAACAAAAAGTGTAAACGCACTCGTATTACAACAGAAAAGTTGAATTTTGCTCTTACTTTTACGAACACAACACCAAACCAACACAGATCTACAATTTTTAGTAATTTAAGGAGGAAATGAAAAGAAACCAAAGAGCTACGGACGTGTGTTAGATGGAAATTGATAGTGGTGAAAAGTCATACATACCGCTGGTGTGGCCATCATTTGATTTGGCAACTGGGCCGGTGAATCCTGTCCAGTGAGGGGTTGATTTTCCTCAATATCATGGTCCCGATAAGGTTCCATCACCCCCATCAATTGCTGGTTCTGTGTGTCTGGTGTATACGGTGGTACTGCTTCTTGATCAGGTACTGGAACATGATGCTGTAATGTGGTAAAAAAAGGACACTATATCCTGGATATGACCAATAGAATGCTTCAACTCACCTGCGACATACTACTATCTCTATGGGATGAATTGATGTGATCGAAATTTTTATAACATCCAGTTCCGGTATTCGATGGATTGCGACCAGTTGATTCGCCCTCAGTGCTATTCCCATCAGCTTGTGATAAGTTATGCCCTGTGGGTGAGCGCCGTATCGCGTGAATTAACCGTTGCCAGTTTGAAAATGACTTACTACGTTTTTCACGTTTTTCTAATTTTGTTTAGTGTTTTGTTAATTTTCAACGTTTTTTTAATCCATTATGAAAAATATCCCAATTTTTGCCGATTTGTAGATTGATTGATTTTCGTTCAAACCAGACGGAAATTATCGTTGCATTGGAATTGAGTCAATTTTTTTGTGAAATTCAATTTATTTGTTAGTACATTTTCGAAAATAACAAAAAGAAATTAAATAAATTCTTATTGAGAAAAAAATGATTTAAGCTTTCTCGAGGACACGAAGGAAATAAAGACTTCTTACAACACAACCGACGAGGACGAACCACTCTAATTGCGGCAATTTTACCAAATAAATTACTGTGCTCAGTCGTAAGCACTCGTGTAGGTGATACGGATTTGTAATACATTTTACATGTACTGTTCTTTAAGGAGGAAATTAGATTGATTTTTATATTTTCAAAATGTTTTAGTAGTGTTTTTGCATTCGGCTCTAAATATTGTTTTAAAAACTTCCCACCCTGGGATCATTAAGTGTTTTCGTGAAGCTATCATGTGTTACACGATTTCTAAATAAAAACATTCTCATCTCGTTATATGTTATTGTATTTCAAATTGTAGGAAACAAAATATGGATTATATATTTAAAAAGTAAAAAAGAGGACAACACCTTAAAAATACCTTTTAAGTGCTGTTAAAAATACGTCAGAACACAGTAGAAACTCCAATTTAAAATTGATTTATTATCTATTTCAGTAATTCAATAAAAACATTTTAAAATGGGCGATTGAAAAAAAAAACAAAATGCAGCATTTCAAGCATTGAAATGTGGCTTTTTAATTGGGTATTTTCGTTTCAAGAATAAAAAGCTTAAATTTCTTTTTGAATCTTCTTAATCCTTGCGGGTTTTAGAATATCTTTACAAAACTTCTCAGTATTGGTGGGATCACAACACCGAATAGGATACACAGAGCAAGCTAGCTAGTCAGCTGTACGGGTTATTCTTTTAAGAAATCTTTTTTCTTCACTTTTTTAAAATTCTTGGATAGTCTGCAATGTTTATATAAATCTTATTAAGGCTGCTGCTTATGCTGACGAACTAGCTATCCTAGTTTCGGGTAAGTTTCAAACTGATAAAGAAAACTCTTAAAAAGATATAAAGGTAGACCAGTGATTGTGGCCTGAGCAAAAACTCCTGACAGATTGAGCTCATTTTCTTTACTAAGAGAAGTGCGATTCCGAAATTAACCCTACCACGACTCCAAGCTATGCTGGAAAAACGGCTTTAACCCCCTTACTGTCCGCTGGATCTCTTCGTAATAGCTAGACTTACGCATGGCTCTTCTTTTTTGTTTTTCCTTTTTAAGGAATTTTCTAAGCTCAGGGAGTCGACAAACCTCAAAGCACAGCTTAGGCGAAGGTAAATTAGGGGAGAGGAGATTGTAAAATTTTAACCTGACAAATGTTGCAAGTGAGTCACAATTTTTCACATCGCAAGTAAATTTCTAGTCAGTAGAATTGTCTCAACCACTGATACCCACATAAATCGCCGCGCCCTGTGCAGGATTCGACTATTTTGAAAAAGGTGGTTCATTAAAGTCTTAGCAAGGGTATCACCGGGCACAATTCAACATCAACTTCAGCAATGGAGGTCATGATCTGTCTTCTACCTCAGGACATCTATGGTAAAATCATCGTTGTTAAAAGTCTCTTAAGATTTATTTTGAATGTTCTCAAGCCAGGGTCACAGTAGAATAATGACCAGATTCAGGGACTACATGCACGTAGTCACGGATTATACAGTCCCGCAGTTTGATTTCAGAAGAGGGTTCTTCGCTAGTATTCATAGATATAGATTGGGTAACTCAGTCAAGCGTGTGTCTATCGAAACTGCCCGGGAGTGGGTGCTTGGATTTTTTAGACTACCACAATATTCGGGAATCCTACCGTTTACGTGGCTGTTGTAGCGTGTCTCAATCGGTGATATCTGTCGTAAACAATGCTGCTATACTCCTAATGGCGAAACTCGATATACCACGGAATATGGATGTCAGGATGATTGACAGTCAAAAGCGGCTATTAAAACACTTGATTCAAGTCGTGTCTGGTTCAATGTTGTCGAGGAAATCTCTTGGTATTGGGGAATTGTTTCAATGTCACTATTTGCTGGGTCTGCATTTACAGTGGTTTACTAGGCAATGAGGCAGGGGATGAGCTTGCGATTTCTCTATGCGACAGATATCCACAGGCAGACTTCTAGAATTCCTAAAGACAGAGATCAATCGATAGACGCGTATTAGCTAACGATAGGTAGCCGAGGCCAACTATTTGTGAGACAGTTGTGGCCTAATAGAAAATGCTTTTTTGAGCTTAGGAAGAGCATAGACTTTCGTAACATCACATCGATCGTGTTAGGGCATGCGGAGCGCATGGGAAATTCTTTAAACGAAGCTATATGGACGCGTAGGAGATTGAAAGTATTCAGTACCTTTTCCCAGAGCTGATCAAACGAAGGAAGAACATATTACGTGAATACTTTTTTTGGCTCAGTGGGGAGTTGGGAAGAATGGCAAGATTCATTAACTCTTGTGACTGGTTCTAGTTTCCTCCATGTCTATTTGCTTTTTAAGAGCCTTTCAGGTTAGGTGGCTGACTCTGTGGCTTCTGGGTGATCGCCACTCTAACGTAATTAATCGAAAGGCTATAAATCTCTATCGTATTGCCGCAGGATCCGCATTGAAAGTAACATCTCAGTTAACTCCCAAACGACTAATGATCTTAGATAAGGTGACGTCTATTTTGTTGAATTTTTTTTAGACTACGTCTTGCGTAAAAAAATAATTCGCTTCACTCAAAGGGGAAAAGGAATCTTGAGAATTCTTTCCTTAGGGCAAAGAATTATAGAGTTCTCAGCCTAAGACTGGTGAAAAGGCTTATTACCTATTCGCAACAGCGGACCAGGTTGCTTCCTTTACTCAAAAATATGGTACTGGCTTCTTCACCGGACATACTCCATTAAATTACCCTTTGAAGAGAATGTTTTTTGCCGAGGAGGATCAATGTCGATTCTGTATGGAAGCAGCTGAAACGTTTAGAGTTTTTAAGCAGAGCCCCTCGTTTTATTTATGGTGGTGTCTAGGATATATTTGGAATAAAGACAAAAAATGAACTACACACTATTTGCGAGTTTTGATACTACCAATATTACCAACTTTAGTAACGTTTTTACTATCCGTGAGCCGATATATCGGCTTTTTTATAGGCTTATCTGTTATATTGGTAGTAAGAGGGTTAAACTTGAGCACCAAAAACGAGTTTTGTGGGAAAATCCTTTACGATGTTTAAATGATATTGAAATGAACCTTAGGGAGTTATAAACTCCTAGTTGTACGGAAGTGGCCTGAAAGTGCAATATTTAAAAGGGCTGAAGTGATTGAAGTGATTCAAACTCTTTGAACGCAAATGGCGTCAAGTGGAAGCCGATGGTATTTTGGACATTTTCACACATACGCCAAATTACCATGGAACAAGGAGTTTTACAAGCTATTAAGCTAATTTAAAAATTTGTAAATTTGTGGGATTTATTAGAATGATGTCATATGCTCAAAACAACCACAAAAAAAACTTAAATTTGTGGACTTCCATTCCGAAATATTTGCATTCCGACCTAAAACCTGCCAACATTAGGTGTCGAAAAAATCCCTCATCTCACTACGATAGGATTTAACGTAAGCACTCATAACATTTACTGGTACGGTATGAGTTACGTTCATCCACATCTTACCATGTTTTCAGAAGAAAAGATGGTTAAAAATCGTTAAAAATGGAACTCAAATATGAGTGGCCACCATGTTATCGGTTAGTGACCTTTGTGGACGATTTACACAATGGTAAAACTTATTAAGAGTCCCTTCCACCACTTATTTTTACTGCCAGAATAAATGGATATCCGGGATGTCAAGATACCTTCTGCGAAGCATTAAATTGGATAAAGCAGAATGATTTTAAGGAGAAAAGAAATCATTTCCTTATTTACTATGACAAGAAACTGAAAATTCTTCTTTTACATTTGTTAAACAATTTTTCCAAAAATGATCCAGTTTTCAACTCATTGAAACCAGATATTGATAAAAATATGAAAATCTATATATGCCTAATATCGTTTTTACAATTTGTTAAACAGACCATAAAAGGGTTTTCCGTATATTTGTCTTACAATACCAGCAGATTACAGGCATTGGACAAGCCCACATATGGCAAACATTGCATCAGAAGGTACAAACTGAAGTAGGGTTCATTGTGGGAGGATTGTTACTATTTATCGAAGTGGAAGACTTTTTGCTCAGCTTGAAGCAGTAAGTACTTGTAAATAGAATTCGGAAAACGAGATATCTTCCTTGTAACAGAAGCTTTTCATCTCATGAATTTGGGGCAACAATATTTCACTTTTAGATGTCTGCTTTGTGGAGAAAAAATCTTTTCAAATCCGAGAAACTTTTGCACTTAAAGGACACAATAGAAAATTGACTCGACTTGTAAAGTGAATGGGATAGAAGGAAGCGTTTGACATAAACTAACTTCCTTCAAAACAAATAAATGGAGAAAAGATACTGCTGACGAAATATTTAGATATTCAGAGTTGACAGCCTTTAGAGAAGTTGACTGTTTTAGTGGGATTGATCTGGAGTGTAGTAGGTAAATGATACCTGGCGGGCAGTTTGTGAATTTTCTATACCATTTTTTAGTAAAATTGGATTTCACTCCACATAATAATTATTGGATATGTATGAAAGTTCGTCCTATTGAGATGTTTTTAACTCTATTTTTTGATGCATGACATCGTGCATCAAGAGCTCACTACAATGGCTCATATCATATTCGGATTGCATCAATTTTTAATTAACTAAATGGTTCGGAATTAACTTTTACTTAGTAGATAAAGTTGCAATATCCAAGATGATTATTAACATGGTCCGTGGCTAATTCATAAAATACTTGATTAATTCGGGAACGAATTGTAAAATTCTACGGAAAACTTGAAGCCTCTACAGCAGGGATACTTGTCCTCACTGCTCAACAAATGAAACGCAAGCTCGGCATGTGAGTAGTAAAAACTATACTATACTCTTGTTCAAGTTGCGGATGTAAAGAACTAAGCTCGTTCTCGCGCAATCAGATCAACCGAAAATAGTGCTACTGTAGCTAAAAGTATTACGGAAGACCTGACTATGCCAATTCGAAGACGTTCGCAGCAATTGGGTATATCCACAGCCAACCAGCCTATTCCACATTTTGCACAAAGATCTTGCTTTTAAAGCTAACAAAGTCTAGCTTAGCTGACACAAGAATTAATGCCAGCAGACCATGGATAACGCCATGCGTTTCTTATTTGCGTGTTGGAAATTCAAGAGGGTCACCCGAATGTTTTTAGGAAACTTACTTTGTGTAACGAGGCTCATTTTCATCCCTCTGGCTACGTAAATTAATAAAACGGTCGCATCTGGGGCTCTGAAAACCTAAGAAAAATATGTAGTAGACACCCTCTCACCAACAACGAGTGAGTGGTGTCATTGGAGCACATTTTTTTCGAAAATGAAACTGAGGCGACTGTTTCAATGAATGGTGACTGACTTTTTTGCCAGAATAAATGCTTTGGATGTAAAAGACTTTTATTTTAAACAACCCAGCGCTATATATGCAACTCAAGTGGTGAAACAATGGGGTTATTGCGCGAAAAGCTTCCTCGTCGTATAATGGGGACTTCAAATTTCCGCCCACATCGTATGATTTAACACCCATAGACTTTTTTCCCTATAAGTTTACGTAAAAGATAAAGTCCATGCCAATACTCCAGCAATTTTATGGGACGCTTTGTGGCTATTGATGGCATACTACTGTAAAACGAAAACGAAACAGCCATCCAAAAGTAGATTGCGCGAGGTGAACCGGCTCAATAAAAGGTGTATAGCGCGACATCCTCTGGATAGGATTTTTTTGAGCCGGGAATGGAATCAATCTTACTGATCGACATCAAAAGGGAAAATATTATGCACCACTTTTGTGGAAATTGAAGGCAGCGATTGCGGAGTAATTCTTGAAATGTCTAAGAAGATGATGAGTTAGTGTTGGTGATCCACTATGCGAACAACCGGCATATGTAAGGCATAGTGCTTGGTTTGAAATTCTTCCGCTTCCCCTATTCGGCTGATGTGGCTTTCTCCGATTACCATTTGTTCCCGAAACTTACAAATTTTCTGGGGGCCGTAAACGGCCACCTAAGTGACACACGCTGATAGCCAGCGTAGATAGATAGTGTAGAGATATATCTGTATAACAGTGGTTGGGGCAATTCTACTAAGAAGAGCTGTACTTGTGAAGCCACTGGGATGTTGCATAGTAAAAATTCCGTGCGAAAAATATTGGCGTACTTGCAACATTTGTCAGGTTAAAATTTCCCAATCTCCTCTTTCCCCTAATTTCCCTCCACCTAAGCTCTGTTGTTTACGTCATAGAGCTGCCCTCTGAGCTTAGGCAATACCTTAAAAAGAAACTTAGAAAAAACGCCTTTTTCTAGAAGGAATCGTTAAACTGTACAACCGTGGGGAAAAGTGTGTTGGAATTTGAGGGGTTTATGTTAAAGAGTAAAGTACTTTATTAAATTGATATCTACTGTTTTCTTTAATATCGAATCAAATTATTAAATTACTTTTCAAATCATCATTGTAAGTCTCATGTTTGGGTTGAGATCAAACGTGCTGTATTGTCCGCATTAGATAAGGTTGGAAGGAAGACCTAAGCTCATTGGAGACGCAAGGATAACTTTGTAAAATTAAAACTGTGGAGCACAGACGCAATGTCACATATGTCGCTATTTTAAAGGATATTTTTCCAAAGCAAATCTATTTCCTTTCATATCAATCTATACGTGTGAGATATGCGTACCAAACTATCTTGAGTTTTTGTGGAAAACTGTGAAGTTTCATGACTCCTTTTTGAGCCGAACCGTACGACTGCGGATCACCTTCTGTTTCTTGTCTATTTTATAGGCCACAGCGATTTAAGCAAAATGTGCACCTTTTATGAACTACCTAATTATTTTTGTCCTCTTTCTACTTTGTTTTCGGCCGGTGATGTGATGTGTTGTAATACATATTATAAAGGGCTTTGGATGCATATTAAAAATTAGATAAATTTATAATGATACCTTTGCGAATCCCATAATATTGTTAGTCTTTTATAAATTTCACAGACTATGGAACATATTGCGTATGATGATTGTCGTTATCTGGACCAACTTTCGACTCAAATCAAAATTTCTTTATTATGTATAAAAGTTTATTTACAGATGGGAAAATTCTCCTCAAATCTGTATTCGAAAATTGTCCGAATGTCCACAATCGATAACCATAATAAGCGCCTTTGTAATTATGGATTTACGAAATAAGTATCGAAGATATCTTTTTTTTTTTAATTGATCCAATGTGGTGATAAATAATCAAATTAATAAATTTAAACAATTTAATTTCCTCCATATTTTCTCATCTACAAATACGGCAAACATCACACACAAAATTAACGCAAAATTAGAAACCATAAAGTGTTAGAATTACGTTTTATTTTATTGTTTTTGTAAATTTGAAGAAATATGATGTTGTTATTAGTGTGTGAAAAATGATTCGGACGTTAAGTTAAGTGTTAAGTAGATTGGTACTGTCTAAGTTGTGTTGTTGTGGAGTTTCTATAAGGAACAATAAAAGGTAAAATGAGCATACACACAATGACACCTAAACAGGATTGAAGTGATTCATGTCAAAGCCACCATTATTACACCATCCAATAACATCAGAAAATAATGAAATAAAAGCGCAAACCTCCTCAACTGATTCTAGTTGAAAAGCGCACAGAAAACAAAATCAAAATAATTTTATAGAAATTTTTTTCTTAAATTTTATTTAATTTCATAAATTTAGAAATTCTATTTTTTACTTTTTTAGGTTTTACATTTAATTTTGTTTGTTTTAATTTAACACATGCACATGAATCACTGCAAAGTATAAAGTTTGATGCGAAAACGGATAGGTAACGAAAACGAACACCGCAAAACACACATCCAGAAAAACACAAACAAAACAAATGTTAATGAAAAGTAAATTTGAAAATTTAAAAGTAAAATAAGCGTTTCACGGTCAGAAGAGGTTCGAAGGGATAGCTGCATACAATGAGAAGATCTTTTAAAGAATAATTTACTTTTTCATTATTTGGAAATTTTATAATATATTTTTCTTATTATATATATAAAACAATTTATTCAACAAATGTCAACACAGACACTTTACGCTATGCCTATAAAATTACAGACCAAACAAAATAACAAAAACGTGATTCTGTTACACAGCGAATTTTCTGTTTCTTAAATTACATACTTTTTACAAATTATTTTACAGGGTGACTAAAAATTTACAATGGCTTAATGGACTGAATTAAGGCAGGTAATACACAGCAAATTTAATCGAATTTAATATTATTTCATTCATTTTCTATCCGTTATATAAAATTTAATGGACTTACTCTTACTTCAAAAATGTTATCTACGTCATGAAATGTTTGAATTATCTGTGTAGCTAATATTATTTAATAAATGCGTGAATGCTTTCGATTGAAATACGTTTTACAAAAAAAAAAATTAAAAATTAAAAATGCTCAAATTCTAATTTCGATTTAACTAGACTTTTAATACATGTAAAAGTTTTAAAATAATTATATTGATTGCATATTGAAGGCATTCCCACGTTCGGGGGACTAGCTAATGTAATTTGAACACACTCCTATCTAAAAGAAGTGGTGATTTCTACATTTTACAAAGTAAAAATGGAAATTTTGAAAGTTTTGCCACTTTTATTTGACTTTCAATATTATTATTGGTAAATATTAACAATAAGATTATTTTATATGAGGGTTTTGGAAGAATAGAAATTATTCCTTGTTTTAAGGAAAATAATAACGATAAGGTTTATTACAAAAGAAAAATATATATCTATTCAGCTGACTTAAGTAAACAAGTCCAATCCATTGATTTTTCATTTCAAATCAATTCCTGAAGAAGATTCCAAAAGGTCTGACTCTTCAGTTGTTACCGGGTTACGTTAATTGTCAATAAAATTCGAATAATATCAAAATAAGATAAGGGATTACGTGACCCATTACTTGCAAGGAAAGGAAAAAAAAATTGTATGTCCAATATCTAAAAGATCGAATTAGAGCCGAGATATTGAAAATGTTCACAAGAATACTCCCAAGGGGAAGACAGAGGAAGACATATCTCACGGGATCTTGAAGAATCTTCATTCGTTTGTATTAGCCGCCCTGAAACGCGGCCAAAATTGAAATAATCTTCAAAAATGTTTAAAAGTGGGTTAAAAACGGCTCCTAATATTTTTTGTTTGGCCAAGTGTAGTTCATTAAGTTTTGTTAATATTACAATAAAAAATAGGTTATATTTACAGGAAAAAGAAATAATTATAAAGTTACTAAGATTCCAAGATGAAAAATTCAAGCACCAGTTGTAAAACAGGGATAATTCCAGCAGTTAGTGATCAACCGTAATAATTTAAGATAATATGAAAACTTTTTATATCATGAGCAAATGATAGAGAAAAGCTTAACAAGAAACCTTCCTTGTAAAAAGCCAAAATCCATATGTGTACAGAACTGTGGAAGAATAAGAATTGCAATCTATTGGATTAAATGAGATGATAGCTAACTCATGTCAGTCGTTGCGGAAGCCCATTAGAAGTATCAGAAGTAGGAAAAATATTGTAAAATTATGGTATTATTAATCATTATTATTAGTATTAATATCACACTCGAGATCAGAGAACAGTACTTTTATAACAATAATTTCTTTCTAAAAAAATTAAGGGATTTAAATGAGTTTTGGAGATTTTACAACAAATTAAAGTGGAATATCCTCCTCGGTCAGGGACCCGTCGTGTTTGATGACGACAAAATAAAGGAATTGTTTGATTAAAATTCACGTTACACAACACGACAGATTGCATAAACATTGAACATCCATCATTCAAGCGTTCACGTCCACCTGAAGCTGTGATACGTAAGCAGGCTTGAAGTTTGGGTTCATCATGAACTCAAAGAAGTTAATTAAACGTGAAGGAAACTATCCTTTTTTGAAGTGGCTGAGAATTAGTTATGAGAAGAGGATTGTCTACAACAGATAACAATGTGGTGCGCAAATCGTCTTGATCCCGACATGATAATCAGCCTGAAACGATATCGAAAGCAGATATTCGTCAGCGGAAGGCTATGGTCTTAGTGTGATGGAATTTTAAAGGTGTCTTGTATTTCGAGCTCCCACCAAGGAATTTAACAATCAATATAGGACAGGATAGTTTGAACGAATCCATCATCCAGAAATGTTCACTGCTCGTTAGCCGTAAATGAGTTGTGTTCCATCACGACAACGCGAGATCACATAGAAGTTTTATCAACCGTAAAAAATTTGTGGGACTTGCATGGGATGTTTTGTCACATCCACCATACTCTCCTAACCTTGTGCCGTCAGACTTTAACTGATTTCAGCCACCCCTGGAGTGGTATTACGTTCAATTCGGATGAGGCTGTAAATCAGCCGACAAAGATAGATCTTTCTTTGAAGTAGGAATTATAAAGTTCACTGAAAGATGGCAACAGTTTGTCAAAACAAAACCGGCTCTTTGTTTTTTATATAAGTAAATGATCTTTGAAAAGCACGGGAAAAATGAGACATAATTAGCTGAGGTTAAGGGGGTTTAAGGGAAAGCATCATCGGTATCTGACGGTACGGTCAGGCTTTCGACAGCAAAGGCACGCAGTGTGCACGATAGTGAAGCCTGCACATTATGCCACTGGCTCTTGCTAATCGAAACACAGTACATTTTTTGTAAGTTATATATATATATATATGATATTCATTAAAAATATTATGAAGTACTGCACCTTTTATTAGGCTAAACTCCAGGGCAAACGTATTGTCTACAAGAGAACACAGAAACTCGTTTATGTTTTATCAATTCCAAAAAAAGACGAGTAGTCCCTATTTCTATAAAACATTTAATAATTCGCAATTGGTGAAATATATTAATAACAATCATTTTATCAACAATGGGTAGCACGGTTTTCGTGCTGGTCGCTCAAGTGGAGACTTTATGAAATTCCTCATGGAACGCCAGAATCTTCAGAATCTTAATCTATATATTAATTATACAAAGAAAGCTACCGGTTCCGTATTTCAGCCACTTTTTTTATATGGAGTTTCATCGAGCATTTCTTGAAATTTTATAATGGCAACACTGATCCGCAACAGTTCGGGGTTATGTTCAATACTTTGGGGTTGCGTTCTTGGGTAACTTTGGTGTTAAGTTCGGTGTTTGCCGCCGATAATTATGCAATACATGGATTTATTGGAGCTTTTTTCATTTCATTATTCTGCATGGTAAAATATTTTGCAACTGTCCTTTTATTGCTTCCTTGCATGGGAGGATTAGGCCTACAGGGGACAGCTCTGAAAAAACGCGCTTTGAAATTTAAGGTGCAAATTGAGGGAACATATAAAAACGTTATGTCACTCATATACCTTCAATTTGTGCAATTGCACAGCGGTCTCCTAGTATCCATAATTTTGAAACTGAAATCGTTGAAGCTGATATTTGTTGAAATATTAGTCAATTTGTTTTCACAAATATATAAAAAGCTAAATTTTCTAAGATTGATAAGTGGTTTTTAAAAAATCTGCAAGGCCTTAGATAATAACTATCGTTACAATTTCAGTGTAAGATATTCGAAGAAACTTTTTAACTATCTGTATTTAGTTAGCCTACATACGAGGAATTCGTCTCTTGTCTAAGAAGGCTTAAGAATGGAAAGCTCCAGGAAAGTCTCGGACAAACTAATTAAAGAGTGTGGCGTGGTCCAGCCCTCTGGGATGCTTTTTACATTGATCCATAAAATGTGAAATGAGGAAATCATCCCCGACAATTGTAACCATTGTGTTTATTCATAAAAAGGAGACAGATCTATATGTATGTCATTGTTGGGGTTGTTTCTTAAAAGAAAGATCGACGATTAATTACATCTTCATCGTAAGTCAAGTTATGCAGAAATTGTGGAAGTGTAAGACTTATCCTCACCATTCTGTCGTAAATATTAAGCAAGCTGACTTTGCCGTATTACTGTGGAAGATTGTTGAAGACTTTGATGTATTATTGTTGAAGATTTTACATCAATAATCCACATAAAAACAATACGTCGAATAACCTCGAGGCCATCATTAAGATTTTTAGACAGGATGATTTACAGTCGGTTGTACTTTTCAATCTAGTCCTTGGCTTTAACGTACGTAAATGTAAGACGTTGTTCTCAGATACCGTATACAAAAACAAAAATCCTAGCAGGATCCAATAACTCCGATGATTTGGTCCTTGTGGATAAAAGTCCAGCTGAGATAATATAAACGCTAGTAAAGCTGGTTGACTGACATGTGCTCGCTCCAAAACGTTGAGCTAAAGGCAAAAAATTTGAGGATCTCTTCTAGACACGGGTCTCTACAGATATTCAAATTCATTCAAACACTTTGTGTTCGGGTCTCTCACACTTAAGTTTAAGAAGAGAAGAGAGTGCTAGGAGCATTTGCTCGAAAAGCCCTGAGCTTTACTCATGCTGAGGTCCGAAACAGTAATTGTCAATATTACCAATGAATGAATCATGAATTACATGAACAGAGCTCCTAAAAGCTCAAGCTCGTAGAGACGGTGAAAACCATACATTTTTATCACAGCCTGTGATGATGATAGTGAGTATAAATTAGACTTCTCCAACATTTGTTTTCCTGGCAGAGAATGCAAAAGTATCTATGCTAGGCAAAATATTCTTCAATTCAAGAAATTCGCTAAATCTCGGTTCAGTAAATGCTAATGTAAAAGTAATGTTCGCACCACCAGATTAGCCTATGGATCATGGATTGTTTATTGTATTGATGCGTGAAAAATAGAACACCTAATCCGTCATTGAAAATTCTTTTGTCAAATTACATTTTCAGTTTATTAAATGATACTAGTTTGCAACAAATTGATGAATTAGCATTATTTCTCAAGACTGAAGGCTTTTAATATATGAACAACAGTGCTATTGAAGGACGGCTGCGACCCCATGAGTTTACAACAAAATATTTTAGTGAAATATATAAGAAATGATGAAAAACATCATGAATGAGATCACAAGTTTTTTTTATTCAATAATTAAAAAAGGCGTCGCTTTTCTCGAAGTGTAACAAAAGTACCTCAACCTATAGGGGTTTGAATTGACATTTGACAAAAAAAATAGAGTAGTAATAGCTAAGCGTTAGTGACTAGTTTGCTTTCAGGTTAGCACGCCTTCCTTCTTTTATATTTTATCTGCTTAACGCGTGGAAGTATGGTGATAAGAATACAGGAAAGATATCAACACCTTCTTTTATATATAAAGAAAGAAAGATTTATTATGATATTAAAAGGACGCCATTTTTGTTTTTGTGAGTTTTCTCAGTTCACTTTTGAAGGTCATCCAGTGCAGATGTGGAAAATTTATTACGGAGCATTATTCCATACAACAACGTGTTTTAATCGCATTTACATTTTGTCGTGTTGTAATAACGTCCCAATAATTTATTGTTTGGTGGACAAATTTGAAGAAAACAGTACGATGGCAAACAGACCAAGGCCTAGTCCATAAATAACATCATTGCCGTTCAGGAAAAAAGTGGAAGAAAGTTTGTCAAGCTATATCAGACATCGTTCTCAAAAACGTGATCTCAATATTGATGCTGTGAGGAGACTATTGCGTAAAGATTTCAAAACTATTTGCGATTAGGAATCAATTGAAATAGCAGCTTCTCATTCAACGTCATGATTATGATAACAAGATGTTGCAATTGGGAAAAACTAATCCTGAATTTTTGATAGAAATCTTTAGGAGTGATGAAGCTCATTTCTCATATGCATGGATATGCCAACAAATAGAATAGCCTCTTCTGGATATTCCTAGTGATCCAAGGAGTTCCTTTACAGCCCCTCAAAATCCCAGTCGACAATATGGTGTGCAGTGTGATCAGAAGAAATCATTGGACCTTATTTGATTTTTTAACTCTGCTAGTAAAACCGTGATGGCGGATACTGAACGATAGTGTGAGATGTTACAGACTTTCTTGCACAATAAATTGGAAGAATAATACCTGATAAATATATGGTTTAAACAGAACGGAGCCACATCATAGTGAAATTTTCTCGAAATTTGGTAATATTAATGTGGCAGCGAGATCTTCAGACCTTACCGCTGCAGAATTTTTTCTTTGAGGGTGTCCGAAGACCAAACTTTGCGCTAACAAACCAGAGACAATTGAGGAATTAAAAGAAAATATCCGTAGAAGCATAAAACCATATAGGCAACACTATGAGGATATATTCCTTACCTCTGGTACCTTTGCACACAAAACGAAAATGCACTCTTGCATGGAAGTAAGAACCATGCATATAAATAAAAACTTGCACTTCATCACTTTCTTTTTTAAAAATCATCAGGGTTAAAATAGTCCAGCCGCACATATACATGTGAACAATGTTAAACTACTTCAGATACAATGATCGAGTAAATATCTGTAAAATTCGCTAAACAGATTTTATTTGTAATGTAGGCTGTGATTATATCTACAAAATATCAAAAGTTCTGAATTTTCGTTGCAACATTTGCAAAAAAAAAGTATGGTCACCGATAAGTATCGATACCTGCTGTTACATGTACATATATAGTAGGCAAAAATAGTTAAGGCACTGTTATACAAATGCATAATTTGCACCAAGCTCTGTACTTTGATTAATGATAAATTGATTGGAAGTTTATCGTATTGATTGCTTTATACATAGAGTGACTATGTATAAAAAACACCCGACTTACAATGGCAACGTCGATTACTTTTTGGAAACGTTTATAAAAAGAAAAGAGCTGAAGGGGAAGTGAAAAAGCTAAGGCACGATTGGTATTTGTAAAATTCTTCGAGAATTGTATCAGAATACTTACTATAAAATTTCACTAAATGCAATTTACTTTTTTTTCTATCTTATGATTGAGTTAAGTTAATAATGGCGGAACTATTTAAAAATAAGCAAGCTTTGTTCCTCTGCTTGACGGAAATGAAATTACAGTGTAACCGCAGGGAAATGGGATATCTTGTATCGTGATCGGTAAATTAGTGAATAAATAAATAAAAAGAAGAGTGTTGAGATTTTCGGCTCGATTTTAACATAACTAATGAAATATATTACGAATGTTACTATATAAAATCTAAATATAAAATAATACCAAACAAATTTTCAAGTGTAACTGCTTCTAGCAGAATTTCGGTATTAATCTGCCGGAAAAAAGAATGGTGCCATAGCCATGACAGCAAAGCTGGTGTTGATTGTGATTTTGATGCTAACAGTCTGAGCATACATTTAAGCTGAGTTGATAGTTTCTAGTGCATTTCTGATTTACCAACAGTAGCTTACAATATCCGCTCCAGTTTTCGCAGGCGAAGTATACCATGTAATACCTGGCATAAAATCGAGAGCAATACGAATAGTATCCTTCCTAAGTTGATTAAACTCATTTTCCCACATACTCTATATGTATTGATGTATATTTATAATATTTGCATGACAATCTGCATTTTTCTCCGAGCTTGGAAACATATGTTATTGCCTCATACATTCCTAAAATGTTTGGTTTGTGAGTATCTAAATTAGAAAGAAGGGTAGAAACATGCCAGCGAGAAAGAAAGACCGCACATGTTGGTAAATAGATAGAGTTGTGAGACAGCGAGAAAAGAGTACTGTAGATTGTGAGATTGCTACTTCAAATCACCTGTAGACTGGTAGGAAACATAACGAAGTGAATTACCATCTCACGAAGTTCTTAGCGCTTTTATTACCCGTGAGCCGATATATCGGCTTTTTTCAGGCTTATCTGTTACACCGGTAGTAAGAGTATTAAGCGTGTATGGGTGGTAGGGAGAAATTGTATTGTATAGATGGTAGGTATGATGCCGAATATTTGCTCTATGTGTGCAACCGGAGCGCGAATTGAAGAGCAGCCGTGGAGTTCAAACTGGGCCGATTATCATGAGGTAAGGGTCTGTGTTTGAAAGTAAGAGCTAGTGGCACGTTCGTGAAGGATACCTTTCATGCCAAGAACCGAAACGCGAAGAGTTTCAATAGCCCAAACTGAAGTAATATGGTTCCAGGTTGGTGTCCTTGGAGGCCGTAGGAAAAGGCTTTAGTAGGTATTCTAAGATAAAAGTCCGGCATTTTGTCCGTAAATTGCATTTCCCCTCTCTCCTACAATTTTACATGAAGTCTGAAGCTCTTAATTGAAAATCAGTTCGGCTACTGTCTATATTACAGTTGTGAAACAGTACTATTAAGCATAACTTGTGATATTCGTTTTTTCGATCACCGTAAATGTTAAACAAGACAGCTAAAAAATGTCTATTAATTCCGGACATTTTTACAGAATGAAGTTTGATGTATTATCATTTCCCATTGATTTCTTACTGTTGATAGTCTTTCTTGTATATTGCACAATCATTCAGAGAATGAACTAATAATAGTATTATATTTGCAGCCCAAAGGTACGTCACATATCCGTCCCTTTGGTCAAAATAAGGCTTATAAGGCTTGTAAAACTAATTAATTAACCGAAATTTTTGCCAATTAGAAAGAAGAGAATAGCAATATTTTCAGAAAATTCTCTATGTGAAGGTATAGTCCCTCGAAT
>QYTT01084529.1:21632-32038 GCA_006980735.1 Dasypogon diadema
CAACTCTTCTTCAGGAACTTTTTAAAGGAATTAATACATTAACTGCGGCGTCAGACCCTGGAGATTGACATTTAAAAGTTTTCTCAATACAAATGCGTTTTAACACGTTCACTGCCGAAATTAGCATAAAAGCTTTCGTGAGAGAACTACGTGGTAAAATATCTTTGTCGTGAGAGAGCTTTTAAATGCCAGTCACCGGTCACCGGTGACCGGCACGGCAGTCAACGTGGCTAAGTGCCTCTTTTTGTTTCGCACAACTTTTGTCTTAAATGATCTTTTCGAAAATGTATAATTAACTGAGTATTGATTCAAGGGGTTATTTTGGAATACAGACATTACGTATGATGTATAATTTTGTGTTACCACTGGAAAGGAGATATTTCATTTAATACATAAGAAATTAAAATCTTTATATGGCAACTTTCTGGTGTCGTTCATTTTCTACCAGGATGTTTACCTGGAAGCATTTCGGTTTTGGAAGGAAAAAAGCTATTTCTATTTTATGTGACAGCCCTATGAAGGGCTTCATATTTGGTCTTTGATTTTTAATAAGGCACCTATTTACCAAATTCCAGTTCTCTAGCTAAAGGCGTTCTTGAGATAACGCGCGGACAGACAATCGAACAACAAGAAATTCAAACTCCCTGTTCACTTCCCTCTCAAAACAAACAGCACTTGTTAAATTTCTATTTGTATAGTAGTATGCACCTTCGCAAGATCGAGTGCACTCTGTACCGCACTTTTGCGCGAAAACTTCCTCCACCCCACGTGAACTGAAGGCAAGACGAAAATTTTGACGGCGGCACTAAGCGACTCTGGCGGATGAAGCGGAATCGCTATTAGTCGAATGTTTTCCTAATATGGAGCGCTTCCGCATTTGTTTCACAAAGAAAAATCCGCCACATTTCGAAACTGCTTTCTGATCAGAAGAGTATGGATGTGGGGGGCATACTTTGGTCATTCAGGTAGAAGTTGCTTTATTAATGTAATTATTCATTTTCCCTTCCCCTTCCCCTTAAAAATATTCCGAAATTGTCACTCTTGTTTTTCCATGATATTATTTCTCTTGTCCTGTTTCAATTCATTTATTTTTTCAAACATATCTAAGCCCTTGACACTGCTCTCCTCATAAGTCACATTACTCGGTATTTGCTTAGAGCAATTGCATTTATCATAATTATTTTATAGTCTGGGACAAGTAATAGTAACCTTTTGCACTTTTAGAAAAAAAATACATAATGTAATATATTCTTACCAACCATAACAAAAATCGAATAATCTATAGTTAAAAACCTAAGACCTGATCTAATAAATCTGGCTATCATCCGTAGACTAAGAAAAAAAAATGTAGAAATAGATATTGGTTGAAATTGTGAATATTGATAAAGTAAATGTCCAAAATGTCGTCAAAATGGGAGCATTCATTATAATTTAATTAGTAATGCCACATGTAATTATTTCTAGAACGCTTTATTAACTACCGGAACATATGGCACTGGTTTATGACAAAATTACACATTTTATATTGCGCTTAAAATTATCGAGCGCATGTGAATTCAATCATGTGGAACCCACGCACGTAAAACCCTCCTAGAATTTTAATCTAGGTGAATGGCTTTCTTTTCTACATACAACAGAAATGTTTAATAATGTCAGATGTGGGCTTTTCCAATTCCAATTCATTCTTTACAGACGATTAGTATCTCTAAAAAATGGTTTACAGCGTACCGGTGTCAGTGAACTCCGATGCTATTTCAAAACATTTGATTTTCCTTGACTTAATGAGAATTTTGTAACGTAATAACCAGAAATGATAAAAATGCTTATTTACTGGAATAAATTATGCACTTGTATTCACAGATAACAACTTCATGTGCGTTTACAACGAAAATAAATACTTCAATATAAAAGCAAAAGCAGAAGTTCTCATTTCAAAGGTCAGGGCTTTTACGTCGGAGATGGTAATCTGTGAATTGAACTGGGTCGCAGAGCAAACGGATTACCTTTGAAAGAGAAGAGCGTATAATATTCACTAACTATTATATTTTAGTTACTATTAGAGATTCTTAATTTTCAAAACTCGATCTGAATACTAAGTACACAAAATGTAACGATCATTAGTAACGAAACATTTAATTGTATAGTCACAAAGAGGCACCCATATGGAAAAAGCATATCGATTTTGAAACAAACACTATTCTACCTCTGTGTGGAGTATAAAAAGTTCTTAGTTTTGTTTCCGAGTTGTTTTTAAACTCGTAAATAATTGTTGGTCATTACTGCCAGAATTTGATTAGCAGAAATTGTAAGTGGGTGGCCTGGCCTATTCATGAAAAATAAATATCCAATTTCACTCAATTATATTTGAGAAAGCTTTGATTCCGTCCGCGTGGTGAAATGTATGGTAGTTAAGTGGGTGGGAACTGCTGCAATAAGCTTATTGAAACCCTGTTGACGATATAAATAGCTCTACACCGTGAAAGAGGTAAATTATCCCAAAGGGGTTATGACAATAATGAAATGATGTATATTAAATTGACCCAAGTAATATCGACATTATAAGCAATGATAACAAGGCGTGCATTTCATTACGTTGTTGGAGATGTACTGAGCTGAATGCACTTCAAAAACATCATTACAACAATCATTGCCTATTTAATTTAATTTACGTAGCACACGTTTGTTATTTAAATTAGGAGACTGAATAGAGCGCAGTAGTTTTCAAATGAAATAAGGCACTTATTAGTACTCTCTGAATATAAAACTAGTAAAATGAATGAATTAAGCAATTAGAAATGTCCTTCATGTTAGATTATTTGTTCTTAGGTTATAATAAAAATAAATAAATCTGATCACAAAGATTTGTACAATTGAATATCTCTTTTTCCCTTGATTCTAGTTTTCTACCTAAAGAATCCAATTTATTCTTCCAAAGTTTCTAAAGACTTAATAAATTCGATGTTGACCTTAACGTTGTGTTCACCTCCACAAAAATCTTAGTTTTCATAACGAAAGATTTGAAGGGTTAAGATATTTATATCCAAAGGAAATATGCTCTGGTGAACTTCCATCCCCATCTGCCTGAAGCAACCTCACATACTTTCTTCATCTTTCACACTCATTCCTACATCTTCAGTCAAAATTTCTGTAAAATTCGTGTCGAAAATATCGAAGGTCAGTAAAGCTGCTTCTAATAAAACAGAACAGTTTGAGTAGAGGATACAAATCCTTCAATAGAATTAATCATGTCATTCTTATTTATAAGTTGTGTCTTTCTGGTTTCCCTGCCTGTTTTATCAACTGGATTTCGTCTTATCTATCTTACCGTACCCAACAAATTCTGTTTTGCGATGTTCTCTTCAAACAATTTCTACGGGAAAACAGATGCCGCTTATTGAAGGCAATAGATCACAGTCGATCTTTTATAACTCTGTTGTTGAAAAAACACAGCTTTTAATAAGCATACGAAAATTTTCGCTCAAAATAAAACAAGTGCAATATAACAAGGCAACACAAATATATTTTACACAATGCCCTGTTATGAACATTCTCTGTTACCTTACCCTTTTCATTACTATGTGATTGATGCTAACAACTTTTATTATTCTTCGATGAAATTGTTCAATACAATGTTCATCAATGGTTCGATTTCCTACTAGGATGCGATTGCAATATCTATAGCTGTTATACTAACTACACTTGCTACCGGTTCAACATGTATATGAGGCGTCCAAAGAGCTATTGATATAATTGAGTGCAAAACTTATAGGCCATAATTTCATAGCAGAATAAGTCACTATCATCAATGGCATGGTAATGCAAAGGGTAAGATAACAAAGAATATTAACGACAGGGTAATGCAGAACGTATTGTAACAGAGAAATTTGCGTTTTCTTGTTCAGAAAACTCTCTCAAATGGTTGTCAAAGTAGATAAGTAATAAAAATTGAATACTTAAATTGAACCTTACTTTTATCCTTACATTTTCTTGAATGAAATCAATGAGAGGATAATGCACCAAATAACTCATGAATTCGCAATGACATCCCTATACTCAATAATGAAGTAATGAATACATATCCTACTGGAATGTTTTCGTACAAATCTATAATATAATAACTAATCTGAACAAAATATCACCAAAGGCAAAATGTTACTTGGTGCCCATAAAAATATTCATTAAGCCTCATTTTCACTCATACACATTTTGTCAACATGTCGGGGAGCTAATTGTTAACTTGTTGGGTTGGCTCCCAAATTGGCTAAAATTTACATTTATTTCCATTAATATCAACTCACAAAAGAAACTGCACAATTTGGCATCGACTTGAATGTTTTGATATGAAAACAAAAATCAGCAGAACAAATTGTGTGACTTTTCTCAGCCAGTTCCCAACATGGTTCCAGCAAGAATCTTGACTTTCAATGAACGTTTCCATTAGTAAAAATTATTGCCAACATGTCTCACAACTTGTTGGCTGTGAAAATTTATATGAATGGAAACGAGCCTTTACAGATATTGAGATTAAAAAATTTGTATTGGTAACGTCGAGCTAAAAATCTGTGAATTTCGGTTGAAATTCTGGGTCTTTGAGGTATTAAAAAATCTGTAAAATTCCAGAAAAATCTGTGAGCATGACAACAGTGGGGTATTGCCCATTTTTACACTAGTAATGTAGAGTTAGATAATTATGTAAGTCAGGCTTTTTTAACTCCAAACAGTCAAAATCTGACTTCAGCCTTTCTTGAAATAATCTACAGAATTTTGTGTTTTAATAAACATGTTTGTATGCTACATGTGATATTATTTGATTCGAATTGAATATCCTAAGCTGAAATCAGAAAAGTGTGAAAATGGCGGAAAATTAATAATTTTAGTGAATTAATATTGACGGTTTTTGAGAAGTCTTCAAAATGAAGGTATTCTCTTGACAAAGTTGTGGATCATTTTCCTGGCATTCTAAAAGGGCAATTTTGATACTTCCAACTCTAGTTTATCTGAGATACAAAAAAATCACTTATTTTTACAATAATCGAAATTGTATAGTTTAGTTTACAATGTCGCTTTAAAAATAAATAGCCTATTCGCTGTTAATTGATTTAATGACAACCACAGAACGCAATCGTAAATGTACTCATCTCGTAATCAATCAACTTCAGTTGTGTACGGAGCAGAACGCCATAAATCAATTCGAATTCACATTTGCGCGCTCGTGACAGAAAATGAAAGAAAAATCCATGCTACAAATTGCACTTGATACAAAAGTAGATTATTCAACCAAATCTCTACATATTTACATTTCCCATGAAATAAGTAATTTATTCAAAGTATAAATATTTCCAGTGAGCACAGCATCGCAAATATCTGTCCTCAGAAGGCCAACCTGTGGTCTTCATTGAACCGAATCTGCAAGCAGTTCCAATCAGAATCTTACGTAATATATTGTATCAAGAAACCAGGACAGCGCAGAAGCAACAAATAAGTTATATGAGAGCAACTTGTTTTAATAGCCGGTGAAGTAATTATTTTGACAAAACATTTCCCATTAGACGTAGAGGTCGAAGAAAGTTGTAGACTTCTGGCGCTTTGTTCACTGATCAGTCTGGGCAGAGAACAAAAACCACTTGAGCAAACTTCAACGCAGACTTGAGGTGAAGCAAGTTAGCCTCTCGTCTAGATCGTACTGAGTTTCAAAAGTAAAGGCCAGACTAGATATCAATGTCTGTATGAGCAATTATGGCTTTAATGACAAATTTAAAATCGAGGTGCACTTGTCAGCAGAGAAAATTTCAAATGTGTTATTGATCCCAGGGACTTGCTAGCGCATTCCATTTCTCCATTGCAATAAACGAAGTTTACCTTTGAAAATGTGATTTGCTTCCTAAGAAATGAGAGCCCTTGAGTATAATTTCAGCGTGAAATAAATTTAATTGAATGGCAATTAATATCATCGAAATCTGTGGTAATTTAATAACAAAAACATAAATCTTAATTGAATCGTTTTATATATACCGGGGAGGAGCAATATCAAGTATCTTATTCTAATTATTTCCCATAAAACTGTGGCCTAATTATCTTGAAGCCTTGCTACTGAGACTAATTTAAAAGTATCAGGGATAAGATAATGTTGCAGTTTAAAGTATTTATTAGTTAAATCTGTTGAAATAAATGCTTTAGATTAGCAGTTAACCCCCAATCTGTATTCTATAGGCCGCCAGGTGCGGGCTGCCACCTATGGGGGCGGGCCTGAATAATATAAAAATTAACTTACAAGGCGTATCACAGATACCTCCCTCTTCTTCTTTGGTGCATTTTAATGTGTCCTTAGCCGTCCATGATATTCATAAATCTGGAAACTACTATCTAAAGGTTCAAAATTATTAGGATAACCTTATAAGCGGTTCACCAACTCCATAAAAATAGTATAGTATTTCGTCTTGTAGCCTCATCTTGAAATGCATCGATGTTTTTAAATAATACCATACCAAATGTGTGCAAATAGCTTGAACAAAGTAAGAATGTTCCCCACATCGTTAGTGACAATACGGGGGGCTAAAGAATTTCTATGGCGTTCTGAATGTAAGAAATGTAAGCCATCAATCAGAAATTTAAGCCTTCAATGGATAGATAAACATGTAGAGGCCGACCTAAGAAAAATTCAGTGTAGATTTGGAAAGATTAAAGACTCGAAGATAAAATAGGAAAAGGGTTTTATCAAGCTTCAAACTTAAGTAGCCTGCCGTAAATCGCAACTAACCCACTGACGGCAAAACAGGAGAGAGCCGAGCTTAGAACCCTGCGGTTTGCCACAAGTAAAACCTAGCCTCTTTCTTTCTGACTAGGTCTTACTTGTGGCAAACCGCAGAGTTTGCCACATGATGATTTCCTTTCCAAAAATCTGTGTTTCTAAAAGATATACCTTTAATTGACTGGCCCTTTACTTTTTAGTTCGCGAACCCTGGTCTAGAATATAAGAAACGTGTACGGAAAATACGAAAAGTTTTACAATGCTTAACTTAATGGACACCAGTTCAATTTCTGACGAAAGTGATAATTGTGATTTTTATGAAGGAAGAGAACTATACGGAGAAATAATATATTTTAGGACTTGTGATATTGTGCCATTCTTTTTATTGAAAAATTTTGTGTTCCAAGAAGTTTCGTACAAACTTAGGACTTTAAGCGTCTAATAATTTGATATCGGTATTAGTGTTTTGTTCGCTTTGAGATCGACTAATTTGCGTAACTAATGTTAAATAAGTAATGCTAACCTATCTACCTAACTTTCTAAAATAAATTTACAAGTCCAAGTTCTTTACAAGTGTAGAAAATGTACGCAGTTTACAAGTACTTGTTGAAAAAGTGCTTGCCAAGGTAGGCTTATAGACATGTACTTTTGTGCTACGGGCCCCAGATCTTCTACAGTGGTCATGTACTAAAATCTATTCCACTCAAAAGCTGTGACAAAAAAAAATTTTTCAGTATTATTACTCCTAAAGTTCCTGTATGTAAATCTCCATTAAGTATTGATAATACTCAGATTATATGTGCAATAAATGAGATCATGCCTTGAAAAACGGAGGTCGGTAACGTGATTATGAAACACAACTAAGACAGTTGAATGCAAATTTCTATGGTTTGTATTTATTCAGCTTTCAGCGGATTTCCTCTATATACTGATGGATTCAAGCTTATCTCTCTGGATAATCTTGAGTGGCGACAAATAATCTCTAGATCGATTTGATCAATAAATTCTACAAATTGCTAATAAAATAGTCGGAATTACACTTTCAAATTTTAAAACCTACTAAAAACAAACACGTTTAATGGAACATATTTCCGGAATCCAAATGGGCATTTACAATTCAACGTGAGCGGCAATGGTATAGTAAAATTTAGTTTTCTTTTCTTTGTCAATACAAATTTGTAAATACAAATTTATCCGGATTATCCGGATTTGACGTTGTCGTTCACGTTAAATTGTAGATGCCCCTTTTTTGCGTTTTTACATAAAATTAACATGAAAGCTTTCTTGAGAGAATTACGTGTTAAAATGCATTTGTTCTGAGAGAACTTTAAAGTGTGCACCACCTTGAGTTCACGTGCCAGCCAACGAATTAAAATCAAATTTTTAATTTAAAATCGTTTCGTGTAAAGCGAGGTTTTTTCGCATTTTTTCAACGGTGTTCATCAAAATCATGTAATACGAGTACCGTGTAAATCGAAGATCAAATGTAATTGTATATGAAAACATAATCTTTTACTGGGTTTAACGCTACATGGAAATAATTTAAAATTTATGGTACTTTTACAACTTAACTCAGCAGGAGCTTAAAAGGGTTATTCCGTTTTAATTTCAGCTATACAACTAATAACATCCACTTATCGTCGTCGTCTGTACATACTTGTCCGCTTTGTAATTCCATAGGAATGTGCAACTACGACGAGTAAAAATAAGCCTGGATGATTCTTATCCGGTCATAAATATTCCGGAATATGTTTACTGACAGAGAAATTAAAACGTTTTATATCTCATACTAACTGCAAATGAAAGAAGAAACCTGGATAGTGGATATGCCAACACACCATGCTATTTTATCGCATTACAGCAAAATTAAGCCTTTTCTTAACAGCAGGGTGTCATATATCATAGTAGTAGGAAATCAATTTTATCGATTGCTTCTCGTAGTTACAGTCTTTGCGGGCCAACTCAGACCATTTACCAGCAATAAAATTACACAACGAAAGAAGGTCAGGTCTGTTACCACATGAAAATGATTATACAGCAGACGAATCAAATAAATGACATACACTAATCCACTTCTGAAGTAATTACATTATCAATTATTATCAGTGTGACTTTCAAGAAAAGTCAAGGAAAGACTTACGATAGATTGATGGGAAGTACTTCTTCCAGAGCAGTTATTAATGACTATTAATGACTCTGGGAACTGTTACCTAATTTAGCTTCTGCTTTCTTATAAAAATTGTATTGTGGCATAGAAACCCAATTTATTAGCCAGAGTTAATTAAAATAAGCCGTATGTTAACTAAAAGTACAACTTAATGCACTAGTTTCAAATCCAAGCTCAGTTTTACTCGGTGAGGTCCAATTTTGATTTTCAAATAAAAGGGATTTGGGATTCAAACTTAAGGAATTTTACGAATCAATATTTTTCGGAATTTTACGAATCAATATTTTTCGAATACGTAACGAAATACATATTTCAATCTAGCCCGTGATTTTGTCTTACGGAAATGTAAGATGTTACCGTCGGGCCCTGCATGTAACAAATTAAGTCACTTTAATTCAATTGTTTTTTTATGCCAAAGTTCAATGAGATTATATAAGCTTTTAATATGTATATATGACGGGCAGACGGTTATATGCGTTACAAACGTTGGATCAAAACTAATATACCCTATGCATCATGTAAGGTATAAAAAAGAAAACATGCTACTTCTTAAAGTATTGCTGAATGTCAAAATGTTAAAAAACCTACTCTTGAAATAACTGAATGTGCCAAACCCCAGTGAAGCTTTAAAAAGGCAAAGAATTGCAAAGTTTAACACTAAGCCTACCGAGATGCTTACAACTGTGATAGAAAAAATACGCTGAATAATACAATTGAAGAGAGGTTACCAGTCAAAATGAGCAGGCTTGGTAGGTTTAGTGTTAATAGGATGGATAAAGAATAAGCGTCCAGTAGTTAAAGAATTGAATCTAGGCAACGTCATTTTAATCGTTAACCTCTCCAGAACATACTTAAGATGGTGATATTTGATAATTCTAGACAAAATAATGAGAATTTGATAATTTGAATAAGTTTTAAGATCATAACTAAAAATTATGTTAACAGAAGAAGAAACGTGACTATCTTTGCAGTCCTAATATAGAACGTATATGCTCACCGCAAATTAACGTCTTGTAAATATGACTTGGGAGCTAAGCCTTTTAGTGCCGAACAACGATATTATATCGTTGTGCCTGAATCAGTATGCGCTTAGAGCACAAAAGTAGCATTTCGGAGCTTATTTATATTCGTAATAGGTGTATTTTAATATTATAAAAGAAATACCGTTATGGATATGGATATATAACAACTAGATAACATTGCAATTTCACAGAGATGATACACTCGTGTATTCCCTGTACATATAAGAAGGCAGATATCTCGGAAACTAGATAAAATATTGGTGCATATAGTTGGTCTCAAATGAAAGGATGAGATGACTTCTACACGATACTGTAATAAAATATATTAGTTGTAAGGCGAGGGGGTGTTCAAAAACGCAGTTGAAAGTTTTAATTGCGCTTTTGAACACCCGCTCGCCCCGGAACTGCTTAAAGTATCATGTATAGGTCATCTCCTCCTTTCATTTAAAGCCACACACGTAACGATATA
>QYTT01084529.1:32058-43996 GCA_006980735.1 Dasypogon diadema
TATCTTTGCAGTCCTAATATAGAACGTATATGCTCACCGCAAATTAACGTCTTGTAAATATGACTTGGGAGCTAAGCCTTTTAGTGCCGAACAACGATATTATATCGTTGTGCCTGAATCAATATGCGCTTAGAGCACAAAAGTAGCATTTCGGAGCTTATTACACTCGTTTATTCCCTGTACATATAAGAAGGCAGATATCTCGGAAACTAGATAAAATATTGGTGCATATAGTTGGTCTCAAATGAAAGGAGGAGATGACTTCTACACGATACTGTAATAAAATATATTAGTTGTAAGGCGAGGGGGTGTTCAAAAACGCAGTTGAAAGTTTTAATTGCGCTTTTGAACACCCGGTAGCCCCGGAACTGCTTACAGTATCATGTATAGGTCATCTCGTCCTTTCATTTAAAGCCACACACGTAACGATATATTGCCTAGTTCCTAAGATATCCGCCTTTTCATCTTTCAATTGAACTGAGCAGACTCAAATATGATCGGACACAAATTTAAGCGGACTCAAATATTGATCGGACTCAATTCTAAGCGGACTGACACTTAGAATCCGTTCAAAATTTGATTGATTTGATTCGAAATCTCAATCTCTTACAATCCTGATATGAATGATACGGTGATTGTATATATTTTTTCTTTTAAAATATTTGAAATATTATTTTTTTAACTTGAAAATACGTTGTTTATATTTTATATTATACATTATATATTAAACCTTGTCAGAATAACGATGTGGTTTACTTATAAAATCAAATTTTTTAAAACCTTCTTTTTTCATTTTTAATAAAAACTAATAACACAATTTCGAATAAATATTGAAATAATATAATCCTATACTCTTTGTTTCTTTAGTTTTTAATATGTTCCTCTTTGAATTTTGCAATTATCTTTTAAAACTACATTTTTGAAACCTTTACACATTTCAACACATTACAAAAATTTGGCTTGGCACTTTATACACAACTTCAATTTTTCGCTCGGCACTAAAAGGGTGGAATAATGGTGCCATTTGGGGATATAGACGAGAAACCAAAGGAATCTATCAGAGTGCTATGGGGGTCATGGCCTTATCGTGGCTTAGTAAAACAATATTGCATTATAAAATCCTAGAAATACAAGAGGAAGAAAATTTAAATTCACATTTACTACTTATAATTCGCTTTGTTTAAATGGACGTTATTTGAAAACAAAAGTCTTCTTTTAGCACACTTTAGTAATAATTGCTCAACGTCTATATTAATATGCATTAAAGCAAGGCCGGTGAGCCACTCATCCCCCAAACTTGCTTCAAGCCAAGTTCTAAGGTAACGGAGAGTTGAAAAGGAATTTTCTGATGTTGCCAGACTAACATTAAATCATGTCACATGTAATGTCGGATTGGTGCTCATTCAAGCTTCAACATTTCAACCGTAGTAACAGTCTTTCAAGAGAGTAGTCATCTTGCTACGATTAAGGGTTGTTTACGCTTCTGATAACGCCATCCAGCCGTCAAAAACATAACACATCACGAAATAGTCCATAGAACAATACTCCATGATATAAGAAAAAAATTTAAACCAAGAAATTTCACTGCCAACGAAAAGGGATTCATATTCTACTATGACCCGGGCCGTTAAATCACAAAAACGGACCTTACGCGTCGGCCTTTGAATATTCCGAATTTCACAAAATCCTTCTGGCACAATAGTATAAAGGTATCAAGATTTGAAAATATGCGAAAAAGAAATAATCTCGATCAGAGTGAGATATTACCCGGGTAAATTTGTGCCTAAATGATCCTTACATTCGCAAAAGGTTATAGTGATGATATAACTCGAGGGGGGCGGAGGGATGACTACCGTGATCCCCCTTCCCTCCGCCTTGTGGATCTGCATTTGCTCCTGTGTATGATTATGCACTTAGATTTCAGTGGATTAAGTTGGAATTCATTTCTCATAGTGCAATAGTGTATGGAATGCAAGTCCTCGTTCATGCAGTTGATCCCACTTAATAACCACCTATAAGCCTAAGCCAAATAGACCTGGTGAGGTACAATTGGGCATTATTTGCATAAAAGTGTAGTTTACTAAGTCGAGTGCAGTTAAAAATATCATTGATGAAGATAACCAAAAGTAAGAGACTAAGAGTTGAACCCTGGGATATACCACAAGAAATAGGTAAAACTAGAAATAAATAGGGACTGTTCAAAAATGCAGTACTGTGTAACTTATGCTTAAATTACATGTGTAGTTAATCTATTCCCAGGAAGTTAAAAATTTTCAAATGATCATCTACACAGTTCCTTGCCACAGATATTACGAAATGTTTTAAAAAGTTTCAAATTTTCTATGAATAAAGTAGTTATAGTTATCTACACGTGTAGTTTTGCATATGTTACGCAGTACTGCATTTCTGAACGGGGCCATATCGATTAGAAGCAACAGCTCAAAATCTTTCTATAAGTTAATTATTGCATTAATATATAAGTTTCTTGAATAAAATCTCATGAATTGCAGGAGCCAAACGTGGACTCGTAAAATAGTTAATTTGATAAAATTTCAGTCTTTCAGTCAAGATACGATCACATGACTAGAATGAACAACCACAAGATATCAAAGCTTGTCCTGGACCCTGGAGCGAAATCCCCCGGGTAAATGGGAACATGAATGTGGTGACTTCATGATGTTCTCAAAATGCCCTCTGGAGACACGGTCGTAGAGGCTGTTATGATCTTACGAGAGCTATTATAGTCGGTAATGATTATGAGATAACGGTTTGTATAATGAAGGAGTATAAAAAGTGTAATTGACAGAGTCCCTAAAACGTTTTATTTAAAATTTATTTAAAAATTAAAATTATTTTGGAATGCTGTAAAATCCAAAACAAATATCAAGATGTCTCTTACATGAAATAATTAAAGCATTCCTTAATTAAGATTTTATAAAAATCCCAAAAATTACTATTATTGGTGATTACAACACTAATCTAATTAGGATATTGGAAAATTAACCCTAATCTTTGGAAAATAGAGAAAATCGGAGGAAAAGAATTAATTTCAATTACGCACAAAAATATGATACCATACAAGCTCCATAAGTGCGCATACTTTTGTTTTTGTATTTTCAGTCAGGAAATATCATCTATCAATGAATTCCAATTGTTTAGCAAATGCCATAATATATTTGGATTTGTATATCAAAAAGTAAACGTATTCGAAGAATCACTATTGACATACTCTAAATGTTTACATTCAACACTTTGTGATGTGAAAAGATATGAGTCAAAAGCTGATGGAATTGATCTGTTAGGTCTTTAAAATTATACAATTGGGCAGTTTGTCATTGATTCCCTCATTAGAAATCAACGAAATTCTAGATGTTTTCATATACCTCAAATTACAACTATGCGAACTGCGTAGACTCGAAAAAGATGCGTCGTTCACTTCTGTGAATTCATTCTTTGTTATCTTTTATTGTTTTGTTTTAAAAAGTCCTTTTATTTTAATACAGTACAAATAAAATGAGTGGATATGCTAATATTTGTATATACACATATTGTTTGTGAGGTATTTTACTTTTTTAAATATTTGTCGCTTATTATTTTTCACGCCAACGAACGGCATAAACTATGGGGCTTTCTTCCCGAGGCTCCAGAATTTTCTATCAGAATAGTGGAAGTTGTCATAAATTCAAAAACAAAATCTAGAGATGGTTTTCCAAAATGCGTAGAGGAGCGTAATCGTGTTCGTCGGTATTCAAAGATAATTTCACAAATTTCCTTCTTATAGTTTTTTCAAATTTAAGCGTGTTTTGTTCTTAGAACCACGGCGGATATGATAGCTCAAACACCGAGCTTTAAGCTGGCGCTAAATAAGCATAGTGACGCTAATGTAACAGAGTTAATGAACTATCACGCTAGTTTGATTGATATTGCGAACTTAAAAAAGCAAAGCTGATTGCTAATACATGCTATGCATCTGTTGTAACATGAAAGGATCTGCCCACTACTTCTGAGAAATACTGTCAGAAACTAATGATATTGTATTGGCGTATTGATAAGTTTGCTGCGCCTGCGCTGATCGAAACACACTTCAGTTTTCAAAATATAATCGCCTTTTTGCAAATCGCATTCATTTTTGCTTGGTTTATAGACAATGTCTGCGATTTCGGTGTCTCTTACAATAATGCCAGACCGCATGTATCTGTAATAACGCAACAGAAAATAACCGAATTAGGATGGGAGGTCCTTAGCTATTCTGCATATTCTCCTGATATCACACCTTCGGATAACCACCTGTTTCGATCTCTTTAGGACTTTTTAAATGAAAAAAAAACATTCAAGAATGATAGTGAGGTATCTGAAGCTGTACAAAAATTTTCGATCTTGAAAACGCAAGAATTATGCAGGAACGACATCGCAAAGCTATCTGAAAGGTGGCAAGGAGTCATTGGCAGTTAATACATTATAGATTAACTAGTACAGCCTCCGTCAAACATGACGGGAAAAAATAAATTTTTTTTTATATATTACGAATTTATTTTTAATTTTTTTCTTTATAAATTTTAGATTATAGAAAGATTTCATTCATCAAAAAGTATTGGTTTTTACATCATAGCCAAATGCAGGAAATACGGTTAATGCTTTACTCACGCAGTTAATTTGAAACCCGTTCCGTAGATGACTAGCATTTTTAACTATTTATGGATCACTAATTTTATTTTTGATAAAAGAAGTTTTTTATCATTTAGAAATTATTATTTTCGCTTATAAATTGCACACGAAAGATCGCCTTGCAACAATTGACGCGCTGACTGCGCGCCGCGGAAACACTGCCAACACACCCACATAGACGTATTTTTCAAATATGCTATTTTTAAAATAACCCTATACTTTGATCCATTAAACAATTGTGTAGTAAGTTTTATGGCCTTCACATTGGTCGTACAAGGACCTGCCTTGAAATGACCCTGTGGTATTTCCATCTTATCGAATACTGCCTCTTTCGAACTCCTGTAAAATGTGCTGCAGGGTTAATAGCCACAAAATTTGAAGGGTGCCATCTCTTGCACATTACCTCTTTAAATATGGAAAGCATGAACCCATTAATTGCATGTGTTTAGCAACTGACGGTTTCGCGGAACATATTACCTTGAACGTCTGTGAAGATATTCTAAAGTCTCATCTTAATTTAGTCTTATAATTTTTTGATTAAAAAAAAAACAACCGGGTCGCCATCTTAATACTGACCACGTCGCTTGCTGATTAACGTTGTTGGTTAGCCCGTTATTGACTTAGCTTTTTATTTTGAACTCCGTTTCAAAATTTTTCTGACTCGTTTCTGTCTTCCATAGCTGCATTTTCACTTTAGAAATAATTAAACTAAATTTTTATAAGTGACCACAAATAAAAAAAGTATATTAATAATAATTGCTTGCAATAGGAAAATAATGAATCCAATGTAGGGCTCGACTTACGACATTCAGATTAAGAGTCTGAAATTAAAAACGAACAAAAAAATAAGATAAGAGTATAAATATAAATATAAAATGTAGCCCGGTAAAGGTAAATTACCTCTTAAATGGACAAAACATTTTAAAATTCATATGTCCCTGTTAGATCATTATATGGACTTTCTTATATTTTAGGAGTATTTATCAAGCTAGAAATTAGAATAAATTGAATGAAAACATTAAATTTTTCTTCTATAAAAATTAGAAAATGAGGCAATACCTACATTTCTATACAATTAAAAAGAAACAAAACCACGCGGTTTTCAAAAATATTTTCTTCACATATTTAGTGTTCCGAATACTCTTCCTAAACTTCCTCGTATCATTGTTCCAACCTGTATTGGTGTATTTCTCTAAAAGATAAATTCGAATGCTCGTGTTGTCTTCCTGGACGGATACACCTAAGTAATTATAGCCTATTCATGTAAAAGCATTCTAACCCTGCATCTCCACATTTTTCTTTCCACATGTGAGGCAATTTCTTTAGACAAAATATCGAAAATATTTTAAATTTTAATAGAAAATTTTATATCTGGCATCCAATAAAATTGTCTTAGTTATGGCAATGAAAATGTCTACTGAAGACCCTGGGTAAACTTTTTCCTACCAAATCTGGTTGCCTGCAGGCGTGTATTCTGACGATCAAAAAGCAGTAAAGTGTCTTTTTGTCCTTGTTAAAGAACATATCACGAAGCAAATCCTAAAGAACTTATGCTTCTAAATTCACTAGACTCGCTACAGCTCTCCGTTCTAAAGATATTACGAAAAAATTAATTTCTCGGGAAGCTTGACCCCTATATGTCCTCTTTTAGGAATAGCGCAATTGCTTGAACCAAGCAAAAAAAGTCATATTTTTTTATGATGTTTTTTTTTTACTTTTTTAAATTATAACACTCTCGATGCTTTAAAAGAAATAACACAAAACTTCTTCCATTAAAATTTACTTGTTGCTTTTTGTGTGTTTACATTTTAGTCACGACTAATTGCCATTAATTCCAAATTGCAATTTAATTGTATATTTTCATAAATAGCTAACTGGTTGCATAATAACCGAAGAAAATAAACAAAGTACTGCAAGAATATTATTAGACCCCAACTCTTCACATTTGAACTATAAAAATTGCTAATTTAGCGTTAAATCACCTGCCAAGTTGCATTTCACAAATAAATCCCACAATTTTTAAAATAAAATTGTTCTGGTGTGTTGAAATTCCATTTGAAATTTACTTTCGTTTTTGTTTTGGAATATTGCCAAGAGTATTTCTTGTAACGATTTTTCGACAAATCCACATTTATTTGGAGCGAGAGGTAAATTCACATGGCTTAAGAATAAATAAAGCAAAGCTTTCAATGTCATTCCATTATTATCCCAGAATGCGTAGCAATAATTCTTGTAAATATATTTTTTTGAACGGTTATATAAATTTCAAAAATTAGTAATGACCTAATTTTGGATTCTTCTTGGACTTTAAGCACAGTAAGTGACGTTACAAAATTACATTTTAGTATGCAATATAAAAAAAATATTAGAAATGTTTATCAATTTTTGGTTTTCAAAACTACATTATTTTATTATATTGCATTTTTATTCGCAGACTAAAATTATTTACAAATTTGCATAGATCTGGTGGCAAGCTGGATAGTAATAAATTGAGATTTCGTCAAAAATTTTAGATTTTAAATTTATCCAGGAATATTCAAGAAAATGTTTACACAAGAAAAATTACATTTTCAAGAAAAATAGACAAATAATAGAAAATTACGAATTATGAGGAGGTATTGAAATGCAAAATTTGAAAAAAAAATGTTTTTTATAAATAGATTATATGAATAAGTCTTTTGTAAGCAACTGGATGGGTTTTAAAAGATATTTGGGCGAATTTTTATACCTCTTGGAACGTGAAGTGCTCAAAAGAGATAACTAACTCATGTGGCTCAGAATGTATACATACATAATTATATTCTTTTTAGCGTTAAAATAATTCAATTAAACATCTCTTGGTTTGATAAGGATTTCCCATGAGCAGTGATAGCTATGGAATCAGCTTTCCAATATATAGCAAGAATAAATTATCAGAAACGAGGCAGATCTAATAAGAGATCACTATAAAAACAAGAGAAATTTCAGTTTCAGTTTCTTTTAAAGATATTTCCCTAATCTCAGGGGAAACACACAACCCTATGATGTACACACAGATCAACTTAGGCGGCGGGAAATTAGAGAAGAAGAATATTGAGAAATTAACCTAACAAATGTTGCAAAGTGAGTGACAATTTTTTTGTATGAAATTACTGTGAAACAACAATCCCAATAGCTTCGCAAGTACAATTCTTGTCAGTACGAATTGCCTCAAACCATCGGTGCACAGATATATCGCCGCGCCGTGTGCAGGATTTGATCCCAAGCGAACAGAGGAGAAAATCTGCAGACGTGCATCTCAGGCCATCTCGGCCGCCGGCCTGGGTTAAAATATAAGATCGTTACTATCCAGAAAAGTGATAATGATGTCTTCGAAAAACTTATCAAGAATAATTTCAGCAGCAGTTCCTTTGCAGCTCTTTAAAATTATAACGCTGGTGTGCAAACTAACAAATTGGGTAAAACTAATTTTTTGGTGACAATTTAGTGCTAGCTCCCATCTATATTTTGCAACTGGGCTACACAAATTTAATTTCTTTTAACCCTGGAATTACTTTATTCCTGCATAAGTTATCCACCCATGTCGATGGCAGAGTCGGCTGAGCCAGCTGAGCTGCACGTCGGCAGATTTACTCCCCTTTGGGCAGGGGTTCAAATCCTGCACAGGGCGCTACGATTTATTTTGGGTACCAGTGGATGATTCAAATCTACTAACAAGAATTTTACTTACGAAGTCACTGAGATATGCTGCACAATAAAAATTTCATGCCAAAAATTGTAGCTTAGGTAATACATTAAAAAAAAAAAACACCGGACAAGTGAGAGTTGAACACGCGTGGAGAGGGTTCCGTACGATGAATATGTTATCTTCTATGTTTTTTTAAATCTGACCCAAATTTGCTCGTGGTAACTAAAATAATTTATCCCAAGAAAAACTTGCTCTCCCATACATTTCATCTGCACATGTAAGTTTGTACGCACAATATTGAGAAATTTACCATGTTATTTTAAGACCATAGACTTCTTATAGGTTTTCCTGTAATCTATAGGTAAAGAACTATTTTCAGTATTTTGTTCAAAATTTTCGGAGATAAAGGGAGGGGGGTGGTCAATTTTCTTCTATATTCTTCAATAACTTTAACACTATTTATTTTAAAATTATAAAAGAAATATATTTGAGATAATATAAAAAATATATTTCATTTGATATGTCACACGGTACAGTTTGCAAAACTTTTTTTTTAAATTCAAAATTCATTTATTTACGTTACACGTCCATCTTTGGGTCACAGAAATTCATATGTGTACAAGATTGCAACTTAATCGGTTCTGTAGATTCAGAAGAAATTGGCTGCGACAAACGGACAAACAGACAGACACACGAGTAATCCTATAAGGGTTCGTTTTTTCATTCGGACGTACGGAACCCTAAAAAGGCATAGAAGTAATGAATTTGCATTCAAGTCGAAATATTTATCTAAGTTCAACTTTTATACCATAGTCCACTCTACTATATTATACGAGTACTCATCCTCGATTTACACGGTTTCCAATTAACACAGTCAAAAAAGCGCAAACAGATTTGAAACAATCGAGCTAAAATTATGGACTCAGAAATTGCGTCCATTAGAAGTGTTTGTTGTCAGTAGGTTTTGCGAATTTAAAGTTGAATTCTTATTATGTTATTAGCTATTTGTAGAGCTTATCGTTTAAATACTATGTACAAATGTGAGCCTCGGTATGCACTTTTGCAGAACCAATCCACCAAGTAAATCGAGGATTAGGTGTTTTTAGCAATTAAGAATTCAACAGATAACAAATTGCATGCAAGTGTGCTATTATTTTCCGTAAAAACTGTTTCAGACTAAAAAACAAATAGAAAACAGAAAACAATATTTGATAAGAAAACCAACAATTCATTAAGAATCTCGAAAAGTTTACTACACATGCCTACTACAAGACTGAATCAATTAAGTTTCCCCTGCATACGTACGTCTCATCTCCTCACCGTGCGCATTATCACACACTATAAACGTGGAAATTTAAACTAAAATAAATATCTTCACGTGTTTAGAGAGTAAAATAAGTGTTTTCCTATCGACTTGCGTGCTACGTTCTCGTGCCATGATAGCTGCCCAGACTAGAAAGGTCAGGACAGGACAGAGATAAGCTCTAGTAGAAAGAAAATAATTGTTCAATCGCCGCCTCAGGCTCAAGTCTCAAGTTTTCTAAGCATGTTGGGACACATCCCATGTCAGCAAATATTTATCAGATCACTATTAATACTATAATTATTGTTTCATTGAGATATATAATTTAAAATGCACTAAGAGTGGCGAGCACTTACAGGAAATTGGCGGTTCGTTATCGAAAAATAAATATCGAACGGAGCTTACGTGGATATCTCCCTGGTGCTGGTGCTCAATTGAAATGCGCATATTCCAAAGCAAGGCAAATTTATTTATAAAAAATTGCGATATGAATGTAAAAAACTAATAAAGAATGAAGAATAATAAATTGCGGTAGATCTTGAGATGATAATTTATTGGCGTTTTTGCAGTAAATGCTGTTTTTCGGGTTGTGCTTGTTTTTGCCCCACTAAAATTTATTTTGTAATAGGCGCCTAATAAAATTAAACTGTCCATGCCACAGATAAACTTTCTCACGTAAAAAATTGTTCCTAGGCACGTGTACGGATATTGATGAAAGTAGAATAACTACATCAGAAACAGAAAGTTATTACACCTATGATGCACATAGCACAAGCAAAGCTCAGTCAGGAGGAAATTTTTAGGGAAAATTACGTTGGGAATTATCATTTAACCTGACAAATGTTGCAGGTTAGTGCACAACATTTTATATGAAATTTTACGGTGCAACATAACATCCCAGTGTTAGGTTATACATTTTCCTTCAACAAGAAAAGGGAAAAGTTTAAAGTAGAATGAAATATTGTAGTTAAATTGATTATATTTTAATATTCAATGAAGGTATAAAGCAACCTACGCCCTACCATACAGCAGTGGTGATATAAACAATAGATCAGGACAATCAATATCTTTTCAATGCCATTTCCTTAAGCCAACATCTTTGTTAGAATTCATATTTTTATATTTGAAAATAATTAAAAGAGAGGGACGCTTGTATCTGATCATATTACAGGGCTTTTTTACGAAATTTTGAGTTCAGATTCTCTCTCAAGATTTAAATATCTTCTAAGTCAAAGAATTCCATTAAGCACAAGTTGTCTACAATTTTTTAGATTCTGTGAGGAAATCGTCAGACATAGACTGACAAAACTGAATCAAAACAGATTCACCTGCTAAAATAAACTCGTGATCTATGTTCAGATATTTTGATGATAAAACATAAAAGCTACTATTTTTCGACTTTTTTAATTGTAGAAAACCTGAGGAACCTCTCAATACACCAAAATAGGATAGGGTAATAAAAATTTTAAGCGAAGGGGTGAAGCAAGAAATAACAACACCTTCACTATCAGCTAGAAAGGCAGGTATGTAAATCTTCTTTAGATTTGTAAAAAATTAGTATCTTATCAACAGACCGGATTAGGATAGGGCGGAAAAAATTCTGACTGAAGATTCGAAGCGAAAAATATCAATGTTTCCACTTTGTAAGACCTACGAACCGGATGGTATCTTTGAGCTACAAAGGAGAGGTATGGAATAGCACTCAAATAAGAAAAGAAAGGCAGCTATGTAAATCTAATGAATTCCAACTCTCGAGGACATGCAGGTAAATTAGATAATCATGGTAAAAAAAAAAGATTTTGAATAATAATCTGTTTAACCTTGTTAATACGTAACGGACCGTGGACGTCACCACCAGTGACCCCCATTTAAAAGCTCTCTCTTGACTCATGTATTTTAACACGTAGTTCTCTCACGAAAGCTTTTATGCTAATTGTGGCATTCAACGTGTTAATATATGACAGAATCTTGTAATAAAGGTCGGATCAGGATAGTGGAGACTAAGGGCCGTATACAACAAGCCCCACACCTGCGGTCGAGTTGATTAAGGCACAGTTTTGTAGATTTTCTTCAGTGCACGTTCGATTCCTGTAAGAGACACGCTGATGTATTTCGGTACCAGTGGTTGAGGCAATTCTACTGGCGAGAATTATACTTGTGAAGCCAAAGAACCAATACAAGGGCATGAAGGATATTAGAGCACCGGCTTACAAAATAGCCGTCGCCGTTTCAAACAGCCAAACACGGAAAAGTCTCAATGACTGGGAAGCAAGGCTCACGAAAGAATACTGATATAATCATTC
>QYTT01084530.1:0-11144 GCA_006980735.1 Dasypogon diadema
TCTGGCGTATCTGCACCTCGTCATGGGAGTGTTACATCCAAGTAAGTAACCGAAATAGATTTAAGGGAAAAACACGGGAAAACCGAATGAGGGTATAGATTGAGCATAGGGAAACTTTTACTTAGGCAGCTAGATGAGATAGTTTTAAACTGAGGATGTCTAGACAGGGACTTAATTTAGATGCATCGCGTATCCCTTTGCACGCAGAGTAGACAGCAAGGGTCATAAACCTTGGCTGTACCAGGGACATCTGAATAAACAGCAAGCGACAGAGACGAATTATCTCTTACTAAAATCGGGAGGGAGTTGCCTGAAACCGAGGTTAGGTTCTGGCTTAAATTCACGCACTGAAACAGTTGGAAAATAACAGTGAAGTGTGCAAGTGAAGTTCAGCAAAATAGGAAAAGGAATTTATACGTGGGATAATCGAGACTGAGGTAGGTCTTTGTTAGTAAATTTCATAACTAAGAATCGTAATAATCAAGATAGATGTGTGATCAGTGTTGAGTGATAGTGTTCCTCCTCGTAATGATGCATGTGGGCATATGTTGCCTGGGCGTTTGTCGCCTATTCGAGTGTAGGCATATTTTGCCAGGGCAGTCGTTGCCAATGTTTGGGGCATATGTTGCCTGGGTGTTTGTCGCCTATTTGAGTGTGGGCATATGTTGCCAGGGCATTCGTTGCCAGTGATTGGGGCATGTGTTGCCAAAGCGTCGGACGAACGTAGCGGATATTGTATGAGTGTGGGGGGAAAGACATACTGAGTTTACCAGTACTCACAAATTATTTATATCTTCTTTCCAGGGCTCGAGTCTGCGGTGGGTGGTGACCATCAGAACCTTTAAAATAAGTTTCTATCAGTGTTCGTATTAATATGTCAACAAAATAAAAAAAACTAAGAAGTGAGAGTTTGTTTCCCTCGTTAACAGTTTCGACATCATTATGTCGTACTATTATATTAGGAGTCAATAACAGAGGTACTGAAAAAATAGCGTCTCCTATGCCGAGCAAGTTATCGCTGAACAATGCAACGACAACGGACGAACTAGAACGACTTGATCTGAGAGACGCGTCTGACATCACAGCCGAGGTGGACTATGTAACGCCGCAAGGTGCCAAGCCACGTGAACGTGACCACGTCACGGTATACAGAACACAAGGTATGGTAAAGAGGAAAAGGACATTTGGCCAATGACGTCAAAGTTGTATGAAAATTTTAAATAATTTAGGACTTAAATAAGTACTTAAGCACAATTTTCATTTATTTCCTTGCAATTATGCGTCGAATGAAATAGGTCCGGAGTTGATATCATATTTGTTCTCCAGATATTCGAGACCAAAAAAAGTTCGCGAACGTATGAATGTAATTACGCACGCACGCACACACAGACATCTCTCTACAAACGATGGATTCGGACTCTAGGGACCTCGAAACGTGGAGATATGTCGAAATTTTCAATTAAAAAAATCGGACCCATTAGAATAATTTCCAAATGGGAAGTTAACAAGGGAGCGGAATGAACTTTCATCGATGCCAGATGGAAGGAGGTGATTGATGTGACCCTATGCAATAGTAAGATGGTGAAGAGCCTGGCAGATTGGTAAGTATGGGTTCGGGTAATGTTGTCTGATATTCCGGACAGAGAGAGGAGATGAAACTTCTCAGGATTTCTCTGTGTTGGAAAGGAATCTGAAGGTAATAGTAAGAAAGACACCTAAGACAATAAGAAGTGCGGAAGTGGAAGTAATAAGCTCAACTGTGGATGGCGCATTTAGGGCGGCAGGTTCTCTTGTTTCAGTGGTCGATTAGTACCACACCTCCACTGGTGGAATGGAGATCTAGAGAGCTTGAAAAAGGGGGTGAGAAGGGCCTTTAACCATATCATGAAGAATAATACACCGCAGACGTGGAAAAACTATAAGGCGAAGAAAATAGAGCTGAAAAGAAATCTCCGAAGACGAAAAAGGAAGTGGTAGAGGGATCTCTGCTCAAACATGGAGGCTATCTCAGAAGTCAGTAGACTGCAGAATATAATTACTAAATACGCGCTCTTCAAATAGATTTCCAAACAAGGTTCACTTTCTTGGAAGGGATATTGGACCGTGCGTAATCGCATGGCCACAAGATTAAATTGAAATGTTGCGAAAAAAATGGTATCTTTCGAAGCAGTGAGCAGGGCCTTACGCGCTTATTCAAGTTTTCAAATGTTCTTAAAATTACTGGGCCTGGATGGGAAATTCTCTGCCTTACTACAGAGGGGTAAAGAAGCTTCGAAGAAAATTTATCACCGGTCTTGCGACAGGGCCATGCACTGGTAAAGTGAAGGGAAACAAAGGTGACCTATCTACCGAAACCGGGGAAAAGGGATTACACCTAGATCCTAGGCGAAATCCTTTAATCCCTTCAGTCTGGCATCCTGGTGTCTGGTGGAGTCAAGAATGCTGGCTCTGATGGCTAGTGTGTTGAACTACATAAAGAAGATTCAGATATAAGGAGCTAGAATTCTCATTGCACTGGACAATTATGCAGTGGTTAGATGCATGTTCCTGACGGAAGTGAATTCATCTCCAGCGATGGCATGTGTACAAAAATCAATTGGTGTGCTTCTGAAAATGGGGGGTAGAGGACACAAAGTGATCTAAGGGAACCAAAACAAACTGACACTTTAGCGAAACTGCAGGCGATTATGGAGTTCCAAGGCCCAAAACCATATTCCGTCATTAGAGGAGGCATGGTGAAGGACCTAATCGGGAAATGGATTATAAAAGAACATAAAAATCGATGAAAAAATATGATAAGCTGCCGACAGGTTAAGGAGATAACGACCAGAAGAACCGTTTTAAGCATGGTGCGAGAAATACGAGATGGTTAGTTTCTCAGACAACTGGGTGCGGCAGCTTTGGCTGGAGATCCTACAGAATGATACATGCAGATTGTGTCTGGGCCATACTGAGACAACAAAGCCCATTGCAAACTATTGTGCGGCCTTGGCGAGGCGGAAGTTGGCCATCATAGATTGGTCTTCGGGTAGAATGGAAGAGATAACCTGTTTATAGGTTGCTTGAAGTATCAAAAGACCTCAAGGCTAGGGAACTCCTTAGGAAGGCTCCGACGCAGATGGGCTACGACGATTCTTGGTAGAGGGATGAAAATGGATATCGATATCCCTCAAACGATGATATCTATAGTCCGAAATATTGGAGTAAATGTTATTCCGATCTTAACAGGGACACTTTGGTTTAGTGGCGTTGTTTTACAGTGCCATGTAAACCGGCCGTCAAGTACCTTTTGGGATGATACCATAGCTAGTAATAACGACTCAGATTGTCATCTGTAAAGCTTTTCAGAAATAAAACAAATGTCACATATAGTTTAAATTTTATTTTGCATAGAAATATTAACAAAACATTCTTATGTACAATTCTATATACAAGCACTGGCAGGACAGATATTGGATAGTGGAACACTGTGGTATACATTTTAGCAGGAGCTATATCTAATACAATTTCAAATATGAGGATGCAACTAGATTTTTTTTTTTCTTTATAAATTTTAACACTGAACAATTCAATTAAAAAAGGAACATCCACATCACTTCAATATAATTTCTATAATCGAAAAAGTATACGTTTTTACCTAAAACTAACAATCTTTTCCAAAATTTTATATTTTTTTTAATAGATATTTATTAATTTATGAGTAACCAAAATTCATAAAGTTCTACATGTTTATTTTACATATGAAAATCCATCTGTTTCGGGAATGTATATAACTAAATTAATGTTTATTTAAAGGTTGTTACAGGTACGTTAATTATCAGTAAAGTCTATTTGCTTTCTGAGGTAGTTTTTATTTGTATCAAAAGAGGCAATTTCTGTTAATTTACTTGCACAAAGCACTACAGTCACTAATTTAAAATGTTTCTCTCTTTAGTTTAGTGGTAAACATTTGTAAACATGTATTTCAAATATATAATGTTATAAAATATAAAATATAAGCATTATTATGCTTGTTTGAAGGGAAAAATTTTCAACTTGAAGTGTAAATAAATAAAATTGAGTTACAAAAGTAGAATTTTATTTCTGTAGGAAACATCGTATATTATTCAATTTATTTACTCTCTTCTATCTCTTTCTCTCGCCCTCTTTCTCCATCTGTTGTATTTGTAATATAAGCCAACGTATTTTTAATAACAAGAAGTGCAAATCTGTTGAAAAATCCAAACGAAACAGACGCAAAAATAAAACTATCGTAAATATTAAAGAAAAAATCAAACAAAAAAAATATCCTAGGGCCTTATTCACTAATTCGATTCGACCAAAATATTGGTCGTTATCGAATTTTCGGAATTCATGAATTCGATACCATTTCATATTCGTGTGAAACTTTGACGTTTACATTTGTGTTGTTGTATCCAAGGCACGAAATTATCGGCCCCCTGATTGAGGATGCCATGAGGATCAAAAGGACACCACTGTGTGCTTTGCCCCAGAATATCTCGAAAAACGGCATTTTAACTTCCTTTATGCATCAGAAGCTCAAAGGATGAAAAGTATTTTTTTAAGGAACATCGTAAACTCGAAATTCGAACCAATAGACACGGAAGAACTGAGGAAGAATGATAGAGTGACGGTTTATTTGGGACATCTATTATTCGCGGAAGTGAAGCTGAGTCATATGGCACTCTTGTCATGGTAGGTACTAAAAAGTATATAGAAAGAAGATCTAGCAGTTGAATTAGTAGAAAAAAAAACAATTAATCAAAAAGAATAAACGGTGCAAAGCAAGAAGACAATCTGAACCGGAAGAAAGTGTAATGAGAAGAAAGTCATTAAAGAAAACGCCGGAGGTTTAATAGAAAAAAAGCCTACAAAGCCAGAAAAGGTAATAACTGTGAAAGACGAGTTTCGGTACATATTGCAGTTGGGGTGCATAATGAAAATACATATAAGAAATAACACCTGGTGCACTGACTCTGGTGCCACTAGCCACATCACTAATGATAGACAATTTTTCGCAGAATTCAAGTGTATTAAAGGAAATGTAAAAATTCCGAATGGAAAAATTTAAAAAGACGAAGAAATTGATTCAGGGCAGATAAAGTGTATTGGTGATAAAGGAAAGGACAACTTCAGATGTATTAAATATCCCAACATTTGATGGGAAATCTGCTCTCAGTTAGAAAGCTGAACGAAAGAGGCATTAAAATTTCATTCAACAAAGACTGCTGTAGAATTAAGAATGGCGATGAAACGGTGGCTTCAGCTTGTATCGGTATTTTGTTCGCTTCGTTTTTCTGATTGCGGCGAATTTTAAAAGGCATTTGCGTGTGACGTTTCGTGAGTCGTTTGGACTAGGCCAAGTCAACTAAAAACATGCAAAAGCTAGTAATTTAAAACTAAGGCTTTACAAATAAAATTCATTTAAAATGTTTCTACGACTCTGTTATTTCATTGCATTTTCCTATTCGTTTGTGTACTTGTTCGTTAAGCGTCCACTCCTACTTGTGAGATTGTGGTCGAAATTTCGAAAATGCATCAGATTACTGTGCGCAATTAGGAAACAAGGGGGTTGTAGAGGGAACGAGTTTTTCATGTTAAAATATTTCAGTGTTTATAGTGGGTATTGCATAGTGAGGACTTGTTTTTATTGAAAAAAAGAAACAAAGGACAATGAAAAATGTCGAGTGAGAAGGAAGCCAGGTCAGCGGCTTATTAGTTGGGGAAAGGTGAATGTTCTCACGGAGTGTGTAGCTATTTGATGTAGTTCATTTTGTTAGATTGGGATATTATAGTTTGGTTGATTGTTGCATTATTTCCTTGGCGCAAGACTAAATACACTATCCTACGTACGGTTCTCAAGGTGAAATGCATGTTAACGGTGTACTTTATAAGCACTTCCTGTGCACTACACTGCGAAAGGGGATTTACAATGTGAGTGTTGGTGTTTCTCCTCACTAAGTCCGGCTAGATAGGATGTACCATTAGCGTGCCCCTTGTTAAGACGGTTTACCCTCAACTTTGTAAGTATTGGAATTGCTTTAAGTGAGCAAGGTACAAGGTCTGCTTGTGTAATTGCTTGATCGTGCGTAAGTATAAATTCAAAAAGGATTTACTTTTGATAAAGTTGAAAGATGAGTAGTAAAACAAAGAAAACGGTCACACCATAAAATGCATGGCGCCAGGTAGCTTTAAATGCAGGGGTGATTTTCTTTCTTTCCGAGGTTTTGTTACTGAGACTGGCCAGAGGATCAACAACTTAAACAAATTACGAGTCGTAGGAGTAGTTCTACGCTTTTCGAAGTTTCATCTTTCTAAAAACTTCTTTGGCCTGTTAACAATTATTTGACTATTTAAATAGCTTAAAATGTAAATTCCTATTGTTGAAGAATGCTGTATTAATTCCCTTTATAACAAAAATATAATTCCAGGGAAAATTGTGTGAATGTTGATTTTGTCGTTGATCTAGAGAAATCTACCGTTCCAGAGTCATATCAAGAATATCTGCAGAGTCCACTAGGAGATCTAGAGATCAAGATAGCAAGCAGTTGTTGATCCAGATTTGGACTAAGAAAATGATAAAAGAAGGTCTGATAAATTAATCCCTAAGCATAAGAAACTGCCAGGTAGTGTACAAGAAACTCACATTTGTCAGTTATGCCGAAGGTTCAAAGGCATATACAACGTTAGATTCGAATACAAACAGCATTACTATCTGAAAGTAGATTCTGTAAAGACAAAGGAACACGTTCAAGTCAATCTCCAAAAGTGTCGAGAAAATAAAAGCAGTGGAAATAACAAAGGTAGAGAAGACATAATAACATATAATTACGATGAAGACTTTCGCGAAAAAAAAACAGTGAAAAACTTTTTGAAAGCCATGAAAAACGTCAGGAAAAAATTTAAATTCGTAAATCAGAAGGAAATACAACAAGAAAGACTCCGGCTCTGCTCTAAATGGGAATGTACAATGCAAAAGCAAATGAAGTTACTACAAAAAATCAAACCTGGGAGCTAGGATTGAAGGACGATCGGAAGCAAGTGAATATTCAAACCTAAAAGAGACGTAAATGGACAAATTTGTAAGTGTAAAGCGCGTCTTGTAGCTCACTACTTGTATACTTTTTCTTCTTGAATTGAGACTAAAAGGAGACAACGTTAGATGTTTTACAATTAATCAAACCATAAGTTCGTATACACACCCAATACATAAAGACGATTCTAAATCGAATGGGACTTGAAAACTCAAGAAGCTCAAATATTCCACTCGATTCAAGAAGACTGAAGATAGGCCGAGAAGAAGAAATAGTTCCAGAGGGAACAGTGGTTACCAGAAGTTATTTGGAGAGTTGCAATTAATTCAAGAGCGGATATAATGAGAAGTGTTTGGATTTTGAGTTGACATACAGTTTGAAGAGAGATTGGACAGAGGCTAAGCGAATTGTCAAATATTTGAAGAACACGAAGGATTTGCCAAGAATGCTCGGACCAAGCACAGGATTCTCGAAGGATAAACTCACAGCATATGCATATGCAGATTGGGATGGATTGAGATCGAAAACATGAGAAATCGTACGGTTGATGTACAATTTGGGTTGGTCTCTCATAAACAGGAATAGTATATGGTAGTTGCTCAAGAAACATTTCAATAAGTAGTATTTCAATAAGGAGACTTCTGGCTGAATTTCATGAAGAAGAGACTGAGTCAACAATAATTTTTAGGATAATTAAAGTTTATGAAAAAGCATATGTCTTTCAAGTATTGTCCATTAAAGTTAATGTTGGTTGACCTATTGGCGAAACCGCTGCTGAAAGAGAAGTTGGTGATTTTCAGAACTATGAGTGGATTAATAAAATTGGAAGGCCGAAAGTAACACTAAAATCGTTGGCAAGGAGGGGAGTGTTGGAGAAAGCGTCGACTAGTGCCACCATACAAAAAATTATGGCTGAAGCTACTCCATAGTTTTTTACATCTAAATTTCTCATACTTGTTAGACAAATGCACAAGTCTGTAAAGAAAAAAAAAATCGTTGTACGGGATTCATTATTTAAAAATGTTTTCCACACTACATTGAATCTGTAGAAAATAAGAAAACAATGTAATTTATGTAGTTTAATAGTCGAAAATTTCATTTCCTGCTTTTGCAACCTCTGTTCTTTTATAATTCAGATAAAGACAGTTAGATGTAGGGAGAGAGTGAAAGACAGAGAGATCATAGATTTAGAAATATCCACATTATCCTGACTGTAATGCTTTTGTTCAAAACACAATCCAGAAATTGCTCTTACCGAATGAAAATAAGTTGTAAATATTAACAATAAAACAAAACAGAAAATATAAAAATAAAGAATAACTTATTATCAACAGTCTTATCGTTGCATTTGTCCAAGTTTACTTTAAGTGTTTGTGTGATATTCAAATTGATTCGTTATTTCGAATATTTGTATGCATGCTTAAGTTAGACGTGACTTAAGGATGCTATTTGAATCTTTATAAATATTTCATATGTGCATATGTTAGCTCCTAATTACTATAGTATTTACATATTATTTGTTGTAAAATAAATAGATCTCTCTTAAATTATTTTTAACGTATTGTTTTGAGTGTCTTAGATATAAAGTGAAATGAGGAAATATTTTACATCGATAACGTACAATATCCTAATATGCTACGAATTTATAAACTAATCACATAAATTATTAGGCTAGGAAGTGAAGGTTCCTACATTGTGTAAGTAAATATTATAATATTTACATTTTCTACATTTTTTAGAATTTACTTTAATTAAAGTGATTTTAAGTCGGGAAATTTACTTTAACTAAGGCCAATAATGGGAAGTTAATGATTTTGTAAAACTAGAATGTAGATATTAAATCATGATTAGTGACTGACTTAACGCATGTGTGAATTGTTCACACAACTTTTAAAGCAATTATATCGAAGAATAAATAAATATATACTCTGAAAATTAAAATATGTACCTTGAAAATAAAATTCTGCTCCACACTGACCGTTTTATCGCCACACGTGTCGGGGATGTTTAATTTGCCTGCTGTGTGAGTAGGTTTACTAATTCCGCTTGATCCATGTTGTTTAAAGTTAACATATCAACTCCTAGAGCAGTAGCAACAGCTTCTATATCGAGGCCGAATGACGCCAGAAGTTCCAAGAATCTCATTTCTTCTCCCGTCAGGGGGTTCGTCAATGTTGGACATGAATGGTTACACTGCGGCCAACTACATCGTTCCAACAACCGTAAAGAGCATCTTCTTGGTTCAACAATTGTTTTTACATCAAGATCATTTTTACGTGTATTTTGATTGAATTTAACTTGAGGATCTTGTTGCCTACGTCGTTTTTTATTATTACGATTATTGTCACCATCTGTAAAATGTCTACGCCTTCCATGTCGTTGTTTATCAGTATGTGTTTTATTTTCAGGTACTCCCAGAGATTTCTCGTCCTGTGGACTTTCCGTTACTCTTCGCCTATGATTTCGTCTTCTTTCTCCATGACGATGAGGTGTTTTCTTCTCCTTTGGATGGCTTTCTTCATTTCTATCATTTTTTCGGATATCTTTTTTCTTTTGGAAATTATGCTTCTTCTTATTGTTGTTGTTGTTGTTGCTTTTTTTTATTCTTTGAGAACGCCAAGAGTTTTTACGTCTTCTACTTGTAGCTCTCTCCCAGCATCTCAACGCTTCAGCCAACGAGATATCATCAATTTTAATATTTAACCAATCTCTTTTGGATAAAACAGCATGACCTATACATGAAGGTGCAAATACTGCGGTTACATTGTCAAGTGATGTCCGAAGGGCTCCACCCATTTCATGAATATAATTCCATTGTTGCGGTGTAACTGGAGCACCAACACTATCAGCTCTCATTTGTGCTTCGTCAAAGAGCCATTGAAATACAAAGAGAGGAGCTAAAAATGAAAGGGAATTAATTATTAAAGGATAGTACATAAGCTAAGAATAATTTTCATGAATATATAGATGCTATTATCTCTGTAAGTTCCTGTGCCAGTGTGCTTTGGGCTTTCGTAAGACGATACCGCGTCGGACCCATTTAGGGTCAAATTAAATTGAGCAAAATTTAAAAATCCCAGTACTAGTGAATAAGACGGACTATGCTCAACACTCCAAAGACAATAATAAAAACAGTAACTAAACTCATGACGAATGGCTTCCTTAATGGTGTCATCAATAGTGGACGCGTAATAATGTTAGAATTTGGGAAGAAAGTTATGAATTGCTTATGGTCCTATAAAATGTGCAATAACTCTGAGGATGATGGATAAATACAGCAATCCTAGAGAATAAATGCAAAGGAGGCTTCGGAAAATAAACACTGGTGCCCTTGTTTATGGAATGATTTAAAGCCAGGCTAATAGTGAGCCTAAAAAGTGGACACTACCTGGACACTTCCTCTAAAATGGAAGCGGATCATGTGTACTTATTTTTTAAGTGGGTGTCCTGCTCTAGGCTAGATTTAGGTTAGGTAGAAGAGCAAAAAAGCAGACACAATAAATAGGCAAATATAAGGTTCAGCCCTCTTACTGCTAAATATAGAGAAATACCCACGCCCGTGGCCAAGCTGTTTGAGGCCTAAGTCAGCAGATTTTCACTTCTGTAGGTGCAAGTTCGACTCCTGCAAAGGACGCAGTGAGTTATCCGGGCACCAGTGGTTCAGGCAATTCTACTAATAAGAATTATACTTAAAAAGCCACTGGAGTGTTGCATAGTAAATGAAAACCCTTTATGTCCTGAAGAGTTACAAGTGTAACGAATGGAAATAGTATTTTAAAACGAAAAAAGGAAACTCTTAGCATCTACGTTTAGTATCAAAAGATAAGTTCTTAACTGTAGAAGAAATATGTGCGGATTTTATGGTAAATTTATGCTGCTAATTGCCAGAATTTTTTATATAGTTCATAATTAAATAAAATGACACTTACATTTTAATGTAGGATATAATCGATGTCCAAAATAACATCTCCAAGGCTCGGCAGGATGTTGTGACAAACATGTTTCAGGTAAAATTCCTTCCCACATTCTCCAACCTTGTCGAACCGCTTCAGAAGCAGCCACTGCACCTGGAGTATAAGGTTCACGATCTAAAAACCATCCAGAATCACT
>QYTT01084533.1:5724-21196 GCA_006980735.1 Dasypogon diadema
AATTATGGATTTATCGCCAATCTATGCTGAATAGCCAAGATCTTTGAATCGTTGATTTTTGACGTTCTTTACTCTAACTGTGAACTTCTTGTACAGTCTTTTCGTATGGCTTTCTGCAGGGAAAGCCTAGTACCACTAACCAACACAGGACAAATATCGTACTTTGACCGGCTTCAGCAAAACTTTTGATAGGATTGACAAAATAATTCTCTCAAGTAAACTGCGTCTTTTAGGATTTTGGAAGTTGGGTCTCAAATTAGATACCATACAAATCGCTCCCTCGCACCTTTCTTCCCTAAAAGATTGGGAAAAAATGCACAGGTGTAGTTATCTGATGCATCAGTGATTCATTATTTCCGTCACGAACATCTTCTGCGGCGGGGAAGGAGTGAATCTACTTAAATAGTTTTCACGTGAGCCGGATGCACAGGGAAATTTGCAACAATCCGATTTAGTTCTAGCGCGGCGCACTTTTCTATAGTTCGACCGTTGTCAGTGTCAGGCGTGAACGATTTTGACGTGAGTAATTCGTTTAAATTTATTTCACAGGTGATTGTGGATGACAAGGGCGACGAAAGTTTTATTTTTTCATTTTTTACCATAATTTGTTTTATGACTAAACAAATTACCGAAGAAAAAAATCTTGACGTCAAAAATAATTCACAAAAAAGGCAAAACAGAAAAGAAAAGAAAAGAAAATCAGAAAAACCAATGAATAAGAGGCGTATGAACCCCCAAAGAAAACAGGGTGACTAATACAATGCCCATTTTGAGCTATTTTTGGGAACACCCGCTTTTTCACATTTCAAATAAAGAAAAATTTGAAGATTTTCTAGTTTAGTTAACGAAACGACTACGGCGTCTACGGGTGTATTTTGCAAAAAAGAAAAAGAACAAGAAATCTTGAGAAAGTGTAAAATTGTTGAAATATTTTTCATTCGTCAAACGTGTTCGCCTGGTGTTGTAATATTCTCACGGTAATAAAAACTTTTAAATGCGATTAAAAAAAAATAGGTTCTTTGGGAAATGCCGCGTGAAATTTTATTGACAGCAAAATTAGCAATTTATTTCCTCACAAATCAAATTTAATTTAATTTGCCAGGCGATAAAAATAGCCAAGAATTTTTTGGCTTGGTTTGGTGGTTCATGAAATATATCACGAAGTGGTGCTCCTGTTCTGTTGCTTTTAATTCAAATCCTGTCTACCGTTTTTGAATGGCGTGTTTCATAGAATAAAAGATGCTCGGGTGACTGGAAGTTAAAAAAATTCACAAAAGCATCCCATTTTTGGAAGCCTTCCCGAATTCAGTGGCATTCAGTGGCTGGACATTCTTCCGTCACAAGCCCGATGGTTATTCATTTAACCTGATGTATCTAGTGAATTGATCTGCCCGATTTCCTGATGTAGTGCAACATTGCGACAATTTTTACATTTTTTACTAACATTTTCTGCTAGTCAGCGTATCAGTTGGTATACAGAGGTTCATTGCACCAGGCAAACCTTTCTCCCGCTCTAATCAGGATCCTCCATCATTTCCATTCGGTTAAACCTCTGGAGTGCTCTAATCTTTCCGACACTTTTTCCAATTTTTATCGATAAACTTCTGTCACTTATTGTTACTGTCACTTAATGTTACTGAGGATAAATCCGGTTGGTTGGGGCAGAGAGGATCGAATCCACTAACAGGTTTCTAAGACCCATGTTTGAATAGGAACAGGACGCAAATGCAAAGCAGTCTATCATTTTCTGTTTTTTATATATGGCGGCCATTGCAGGAAGAGAGCTGTGGAGCACCGCTAACATCTGGTTTACCTATGACTCCAAAGTGGAGCTAAATTGCGAGTGTTAAAGACCCAAAATTGTTTTATGACATGTCAAAATTTCACATAAAAACCTCTATGCCTCTATACAGTAGATTTCTTAAATCTCAGTAGGTAGAGTCTAAATCGACTAAGGGACTGTCCTCGGATACTATCTTTGAAGTATCGTTTCAAGAAAATAATAAGGGCTGGAGGTGTTGTGTTTAGGGTCAGCAACAAAAGGAGTCCGAGATGGTGCTTCTAGCAACGCTCCATGTGAGGGATGCTTTCAATTTTGCGAGGTGGATGGACATGCTAAAAGTACTTGCTCGCTCACTTATCTCTTGCGGATTGTGGACGTTTACTTCTTTGAAACCGCTACTTCCTCCATGAGAACAGGGAAAAACAGTGAAAAAGGCGATCACGTCGGGGGCGATTCAGGTATCGATCCTGGGACCAGAAATCTATAATGCCGCAGTACTCAATGCTATGCGCAAATGGATTGGGCACAGCTTAAACTTAATCGGGTAAGGCGGTTGGATGACTGTTGTTAGCCTTCAACAAGACGGAGGTCGTGGTCTCAACTAAAAGGAGAATACCGACTGCCCTTCCTATATGGGCCAATGAGGAGATCATTGGGACCAAACTGACAGCGTTCAACACCAAGTTCTTCGAACAAATAAGACAAATGGCAGACAAGGCAACAAAAGGACACCAAGCAAGCAAATGTTTAGTCGGTCCTACTGTACAGGTGTGTAGGTGTGGACATCGGTACAATAAGAAAACGTGTCGGTAGAGACTGGTTCTGGTATAGAGAAGAGGTGCAATGAGAGTATAGCACCATCTCAAAGGGAGCAGTCTAGGGACCCTCATTATCTCCACTGATCTTCTCGCTAAAGCTAAGCAGCGGAGATGGGATTTTCCTTAGAAGATCCGATGCTCACAGGAAGACCGTGGGCCAGGAAGAGAGCAACTGTACAGCAAAAGTTTTCGGACCCCAGGATATGAGGGGAAGATGATGATGGAAGGAGAGGAAGCACGTTGAGATCAATTCCGCGGTGGCCACTGGTATTTTCAAAATTGGAAAAGACACTAAGCGGATGCCTTACTGCTCGTAGGGACTTGCGACAACTCCGACCACTAGTCGATTCTTTCATAGTTCAACTTGAAAAATTTAGTATGGAGTTATATTGCATTTACAATGACGAACTCTAGACTTTTAATGTCCAGAGATGTCAAAAATAAGAGGCGATCTATGTTTACTCATTAATTAGTATCCTCTTCTAGTGTTAGTAAAGCACTTGCATTGGTATCGGTAGTATTTTCGCAAATGGCGTAGGTACAATTCTGGGGAAGGGTTTAGAAGTACGCTTCTGGGGAAGGGTTTTGATAAAACAAGAAATTATGAATATTAGTTAGTTTTCAAGGGATCTGTACTTGGCGGTGTACCCTTTCTTCGATACAATCCTAACTGTGGCTAATTTTATTGATTTTTGAAATTGTATTTCCTAAAATGGAACCATTTGTAAAATATTTTTAAATCTAGGATCAAGGACTTACCCAAAAGCTAACAAAGTATTTCTTGTGATATCAGCCGACTTCTGAGTACGTTAGTTCCTTAAGTATTTCCAATATATGTGTAGGGGTGTTTTAGTCAGTAATTCGACATAGTAGGGTTGATTGTCGATTTTCGAAGAGGATAAGTCTAAATGACCTCTATGCAATTATTTAATTATACTATAACATTTTATATAGAGTAGTACAGTTGATACGTGGCGGGTGGCGGACAATACAATTCTGGATGTCACAAGGTAAAAACAATTTGTCACAAATTTTGGGACACAACATAATAAAATGGGAGTTCTCTGCCAAATACTATAAACTTCCAAGCACAACTCTAAGGAATTTCTCTCAATATCAAGAAAATGTATTACAAATTTTGGAACAGTCGTCTGATAACTATAATACGCATATCTAGCAGTCTTAAAATCAGAATTGGGACATGCTCGGTTTGTTGTTGCAATTAAGTTGGCCCCATTTACTTATTTACACCATCATCACCACAAACACCAGTCGTCGCTCAACTCCCTCGCAAAAATGTTATTTAAAAAACCGAAGAAAGATTCTCTGGAAAAGAAGAAGAAATCTCTCGGTTGGGTTGGGACTTGGGATAGAGTATCCTATGCGATTTCAAAATCGGTCAGGAATATTTGCAGAGGGATCGATCGGGGCGACGCGACGCGGTGCAAACTTATATTCGGAATTCGGTTTTTTTTCTTCACCATTCTTTGGCTTCTCTTTTTGGTGTACTTTTTTTGTAAATATGAAAAACAATTATCTTGTTGATGAGGAGAGTTGAAAAATCTCAACAGGTATTTTTAGAAAAGGCTTGCGAATGAGTGGCCGGCCACTAAAGCACCGAGTAAAATTGTTCTATGTACTCGAAAAAAATTTCACTTTTATGTAGAACGTTGTGAGCGCTGCAAGAAGAGTAGATATCCACTCGTCTGTTTAGTTTCATTCGCATTAACTTTATATATAGAGTAAGTATAGATAGATTGGCAGGTGGGGGACGGGGGGAGGGGATTCGAAATCTTTATATACCGTATACCAACACAAAACGTGAAAAGAAGCTTTCGGGGGCTTTGAATTCAATTTCAATTCAGTTGTAGTTCGCGTTTCGCCGCGAGTAAAAAGATTTTTATCTTTTAAAAAATCCAACGGCCAAAGAAAACGCAAAGTTGGGATTTATATAGTGAGGCGTACTGAAAAGGAAAAGCAGATAGAAAAGTGAGCAGATCCATTAAGGGAAATCATTTTTTTCCCTCGATAAGGAAAAAGGGGGAGAAAACAGAAGTGCGTTGAGTTATAGTGCAAAAAAACGAATGATTTGTTTTTTCTTGAGAAGTTTTTTACACGTTATAGTAGAGTTTTAGAGAAATTTGTTAATAATTTGTTAATTTGCTCAGTTTTCCTAGCAGTTTTTACTGCATATAGTTTTTTTTTTCAGGTGAAAAATTGTCAAAATTTACTTTTTTTTCTGTTCAATTGTTAGATAAGAAAACATGTCCTTTGGTGTAATTTAGTGAGTTTCCAATCCAAAAAAGGATCGTTTTTAATTAATTGGATCCTTCAGAAAAAAAAAAATTAAGTGCGTGCACCGTTCCATCATCGACAAAAATTTTTGTGTATTATTTTCAGTGCAAAGATTTGTTTTAGAGAAAGAAAAGTGAGAAAGATTTCTATGAACCAGAAAAACTAATATAGCAATTTCTGAGTCATCGTTTAGAGCGCGGCTATTTTAAAAATATCTGTGAAGTGTTCGACGGACACATCGCTAAATCAAAAAAAAAAAAAACAGTGAAGCAAATATTTCGTTCAAAATGTGAGCAATACTACTCTAAGGATAGTTTTTGGGGGAGACATAATCCCAGTGGATGGAATGCATTCAAATATTGTCGTGGGTGTTGAACACAATAAAAAAACAAAAAAACAAAAAAGCAAACGTGAAGAAGAGCGACAGGGAAAAAAAGAAATCAAATATTGCATAAGACTTTTTCGCTTAGAAAATTTTCTCGAAGTAAAAAAGGAGTCCATTCTCAGATTAAATAACGGTTGTATGCATACATGTCACACATACAACTTGTGTTGATATTTTTAGGCATTTAATAGTTACAAAAATAACTCACAGTCTGGATAAGTGAAAAAAACAGATTATTTCGCTGTGCATTCATTTAAAATGTTTTTGCAAAAAATGGAGGGGAGAAGGTGCGCAGTCACTCCTAACAAAATTCCCCTGGTCCAATTAAAATTTCGCAACATTTGTTGCACTCTGTGTGAGTGTATTATCTTGCAAGAATTTTGTTCGATGTTTTGTTTTTTGTATTTCTGAGTGCGGGCATGCTTGCTTGACAAACGAGTGCAGGCCACAAGATAGCCACCCTGGGTCTTCCAACCTCTAGTTTACGCATGCGCGCTGGTACCATGTGCAATTCTCGAGTGGATGAGCAGTTTTTAAAGGACGCTAAAAATAAAATTGATGAGAAATTTTTCCTACTTAACGGAAAACGGAGCTTTGCAGAATTTTATTCAGTGTAATATGAGACCCGGAGTGAAAATAAAATTTGACGAAAAATAAATTTTGATTGGGAATTGCCTCTGTCCATTTTTTATTTCTGTGTGTGTGTGTAGTGTGGGGGTGTGATACTACCTAGTTGGACTAAAAATACAAAGTGAAAAAGGAAGAAAAAAGCAGGAACAAAGTACGTTTACCGTTTACTTGTGTACTTTCTCATCAGAGGTAGATAGATATTTAAAAATAGATAGATAGATTGGCATAGATATGATGTTTACCTTGGGCAGAGGGACAGGCGATTCTATAGGGCACTATGTCTGATTAAATTTACTCCACCTTCGCATGAATGTTGACTTTGACCCAAATTGATAGATGCGAGTGTCATTGAGGTGTTTTTTTTCTATTAAAGAAAGAGAAACTGGCGAGATAAGATCTCTAGGGTGTTTATTTCTAGCATTTGTTCTTTACACCAAAAGGAAATCTCTTTTACGTTTCTAACAAAAAAATTCCACTAAAAATCAGTGTAACCCTCTAATGCCCTTCCCTTTTTTTCCAGGTATTACATCGTTTAATGTCTACTACATTTTCATAGACACAAAACTAAACGAAAATTTCAAAACCAAATGATATAACAATAATAATAATATATTATCAAAATGGGGGTGGCTGAAGATTTCGCTCCCAGTTTTGTAAAGAAGCCTCAACTGAGGCAAGAAGATGACGGTAATCGTTTAATATTTGAGTGTATATTACTATCGTCGCCAAAACCAGATATTGAGTGGTATAGAAGCGATGAACTGCTCAAAGAGGATGCTAGAACAAAATTTAAGATACAATCCGTAGGCGATAATAAATTTACAGTAGTATTAGATCTCGACGATGTTATTGAAACTGATGCCGGCCTATATAAGGTCAAAGCTAAAAATAAGATGGGTGAAGTTTCAGCATCGATTAATTTAAATTTTAGCCGTAAGTATCTTTTTTTATTTTTATATTATATATATATATATATATCTGGAAAAAAAACAAGTGATTTGTAATATAAAAAAGAGACCTCTTTGACCTCTTTGGTCCAAGATTAAAGTCAAGGAGGTTGTAGAAGTAATGTAGAAAATATTATACAACCCTGAACAAGAAATCTTCAATTAAAACAACAATTTCTCATTCATTAATAATCATATCCGATTTCAGCGGCGGACGAACCAAAAGAGAGGTGAGGAGAATACAAAAAAAATAACAATTTTTTGTTCTATAAGCTTAAAAGCTCCTAAAACTTTTTTTTGCATAAAGAGCTTTTTTTCGTTAACTTGTACAAAGTGCAAAAAACAATGTTTGTCCGCTTGTCCTAATTGAAAACATATTTCTCTTGATAAAAAAAATACACTTTGCCTATGGCAGCATCCCTTCAAAGAACAAAGGGTTCGGGTCTAATATACATGTAGATGGCGTTGAAAAACACAAATTTTAGCCTTTTATGAATAATATTGCTTTTACTAACGCTTCTGTCTTTTTCTCTCTCTTTCACACTATGATTGATCTTTTCTTTAACGCTTCTTAACTTGCTGCACATCTAAAATCACAAGAACTACAAAAAGCAGCTGTAGCCAGTGAACGGTAAGTTTGGGCTTTAAAGCGAATTTATGTGTTTGCGTGTTTTCAAGTGCTCATAAAGAGATTTTATTTTTTTTAACTTTTAAACATTTTTTATTGCATTTAATTTAGACAAATCGACGGCTTCGCGCCGACATTCACGAAAAAACCAGCCATCAGACAAGAGGATGATGGTAAACGCCTGCTATTTGAATGTCGTATAAATGCTGATCCAAAACCAACTGTGATGTGGTCACACAATGGGACACCAGTCAAGGAATCAGCAAGACATAAGGTAATCTCCTTAATTTTGCTACCGTAGAAAAAAAGAGTTGGGAGGAAGAGGAAGGGAATGCTATTTAAATTGTCCGTTTTCACTTTGAAGATTTGTGGTCAAAAGTTGCATTCGCCTTCCTTCATTCATTGAAGTCTAGAAAATTTCTTCCTAGTAGACTTCTACATGAATTCTCCTTGCTTTTTTTATTTTTGCCTTTTGTCTACTAAACATTGCAAATTTAAAAAACAAAAAAACAAACCTAACAAACTATCAAAACATCTCTGCAAATATCTCACAGATTATGGTAGACAAGGACGGTCATTCGTATTTTGCATCACTTGAGATAAAAAATGTCACTGTTGAGGATGCTGGCAAGTATAAAGTGACTGCAAAGAATGAACTTGGCGAAAGCAACGCAACAATTAGTTTAAATTTCGACAGTAAGTACAGTGGATCTGTTAAGAGTTAGACATTTTCATGCTTCCGTTGTTGTTTTCTCTTTTTTGTTCATTTATTACCGGCAGAAAAATAGTTGCCATTAATTGTTCAAGCTTCTAAAGCTAATCCCTCCGATTACACTTTATCGCTGGTGTAGATAACAAAACAAAGAAATAAGGTTTAGAGTAGAAAGGCATACACCTAACAATTCCAGAAAAAACAACACAGAATAGTAACCAGAAATGGAAAATAATGAAATTTTGCTGGCGCTTTTTCTTTTTGCTGCATTTCTTGTTTTTTATGTTTTTTTTTGTTACATTTCAAATACAAAAGGAGGCAAATTACTCTTTATTTTCGCTTCCTGTTTTTTTTGGATTTATTGGCCTACAATTACCCTTTACAACAGGTCCAAGGGAAATTCTACAAGACAAAAAAATCTTACTATAGTCATAAAAATAAATTCGAATCCCTTAGAAACTGATCAAAATAAAAACAATGTGTCTCAATTTTTAATAAGTGGCTTCAGGCCAATACTAAAATGATAGTGAAAAACAGCCAGAAAAAAAGAATAGATAATTTCAAAATAACAGGGAACAGGTGTAAAGATAAAAATATTCCGACGGAAATTGACACTGGCCTGTTCTTTTTCGGAAAGTTTTCATCAGACCACCTTAGAGGCAAATCCTCTTTTTTTAATTTAGGTAAATGAACGTCTAATTGTTTCGGTTGAAATGGTGAAATATTGATTAATAGATTTTTGGGGAGAAATGAACCGAAATTAGACAGTGGTGTCAGTGCACTTAGTGCCTGCCAGAATTATAGTTCTACAGAAATAGGGGACGTGAACCCTTATGGTTGGCTTTTAATACAATTACGTCATAAGTGAACCTAAAAAAGATACAATATAATAAAATATTACAAGGCATATGTAAAAGATCACATCAGTCTTCACAGTATATCATTTAAAAATAGACACGGAAAGTAAAGGCTCTAAGCAAAGGGGAAAATACATCAATATGAACTTTAGACGAGGATCACCAAAGTGGAAAGTGCGTTTTTTTATTCTGATCCGGGTCATTGGAAATTTTGTATTAAGCTGGCCTTTTAAACACAGGCAAACGATCAGCAATTTTGAAATTTAAAAAAATCATCAGATTGCCATGAGGTTGAATAATTCAAAACTTCAAAACATGAACGCGATATTTTCCAGGTCATATTTTGACATTCCCTACAGTTCAAAATTATGGCAATTTGATGAATTTTTCAGACTCTGAAATTACCAACTGATTATAAGCATTTTAGGCATCAACTCAATTTAAAATTTTCGACAATCCGGATTAGAGTAAAAAGAGGCGGCTTTTTAGGGTTTGAATCGAGTGGCAGGTGTGGACTTAACTAAACGTTTATTCGTATTACTTTAGGACTTTACATCGAAAAAATATATTAACAAGTATATAGAAATTAATATAAAAGACAGCAACGCGTCATCAAAGTTTCGATTTTTCTTTTTACACTCGAAGAGAGGGATGGAAAAACAGGATGAATGAGGCACTCCAAGCACATAACCAAGGATTAAAAATACAGTTAGGTATTGTTCAAAATTTCCCTTGGACGTTGTATAACAATTATATACAGAAAACAAATCTGCTTTCGTTTTTTTTTTTTAAATCAGAGCCAAAATTCCAAATATCAGCCTAAAACAGAAGAACACAAATCTAAGTAGATTATAGCTTGGTACATTTGTTTACAGCTTTGCCAACATAAAAAGCCAAAAATTTAAAAATCATTTTAGTTGTGTTCTCAAATTTTCTTGTGTTTTTTTTTTTTTGTTAAATTTGTTGTGCTGCAGAGTTCGCGAAAAAGCAATAGCGATAAAAACAAGAAAAAAAGTGGTTAAAATAAACAGAAGACACAAAATTCTGCGTTTTCTCATAAAAATGCTTTCAATGCTAAAACAAAAAACGCAATTACTCCCTATGTAAATATAAATTCCACTACAGAACTTTAAAAATCAAAAAGAATAACATGTAATTAAAAAGTAAAATAGGCAGAAATGCATTCACGAACTGTGAATGATAATTAAAAAAGAAAGAGCGTCCAGAGGTGCAGTAAAATCTAGAAAAAAAGAACAAAAAATGTATGTGCAGTTTTGACCCAAACTAAAACAAAAACTGTGAAGGTTTGATATTGTTTTTTTATTTCTAAAATTTAACAACATGAAATAAATCTTTAAAAAATGAAATAATAATAACAACAGAAACGAACAATGAAACACTAAAAAGATTCTAATAAAACTCGCATGTGATTAGTGCGAATTAAAAAACTGGAAACAATTTTAAAAATGTGAATAACCAATGAAAAAAATAAATGAAGTTAATCAGAGAAATTTTAGATAGTCCGAAGAGATATAAAAGTTTTGATGTTTTTTTCATATAAAAATTTCATTTAAATTGAATCTAGGCGATGAAGCACCCGTTCCCGAAGATGGCATTAAACCAACCTTTACCGAACGACCAGTTATACGACAAAGCGAAGACGGGGGCAATATAACATTTGAGTGCCGATGCGTGGGAGATCCAAAACCAACAGTAACCTGGTATTATTTGAAAATAATTTAATTAAAAACTAAAACATAAAAACAAGTATAAACGAATATTTAACTTTGAAAATTTTATTGATTTTCACCTCTTATATGATAATGACAACAATCTACTGCTAAAAATTAAAAAAAAACACACAAACCAAGAATATGTGATGATAAAACCCAAAATAAAAATCGCAAATAAATAAATCTTAATAACAATACAATAATAAAGCTCAAAGCAATTTTGATAATGTTGGCAATACTGAATCCTAGGTATCATGGCAAGGAAGAGATTAAAGCCGGTGGGCGTTACAAAATGTCACTGGAACCAGATCAGAAACTGTATCATATGGCAAGACTGGAAATATCAAATGTTGTAACTGGCGACAAAGGAGAATATCGTGCTAAGGCTAGAAATAAATATGGCGAAGGTGTTGCCACAATTAATCTCAATTTTGAGGGTGGACCGAAACCAAAGTAAGGTTTCATAGTAAAGTAAAAAAAAGCAGAAAGCTCTCTGTATCTGAGCAAGAAATTTATTTTTGTTGTGTTTACTGCAGTGTATGTCAGCCACATTATTTTTGTCAAACCGTTCGAATTGTTGTAAATCTGTGAAATTGAATTGTGAAAACTTATTTTCCGTTCTTAGTTTGTATAACAGTTAATTAATTAGTCTAACATTTAACGTCCTTTCTATCTTCTCTTCCGCAGTGGGCTGTGTTGTAGAATGTCATGGGGCACCCCTTGAGTTTCAGCTACACCTTAAGCAAGCATATTTGAGGTTACGGCAATTCAAACGGCTTCTTTGACTTGACTTGCATACGGTCGGTGTTCACGACTTCACTAGCACTTTTTTTCTTCACATTTTTATTTTCTGTTTCCGCTGTTTTCTCTTTTGCTTTATTCTTAAGGGACGTAATGTTTGTAAGCAGCAGAAAATGAAGGGAAACGCACCACAGACGAAATCTTTGGTTCACAAAACCGCCTCAATTGACTCGTCCTATCGTACCCTACAACTGCTGATGGCATTGCCATAATCTAGAAGGCTCTGGAGAACCTAATGGTCATTATTCAATTCCCTATCTATTCTTATTGCCTTATTTTAGTAAGTTGAATGCGCAAGTGGCGATTCACTCTATATGTACAATATAAAAGTTGAGTTTTTAATGGAATTAACGATTCAAGGCAAATTAGGGCCGATTCTAATCCCAGCATTGACGTATAAATTGGGACTGAGTATGCTACTCGACCTACATTTTCCGATAAGCATTCTGTGTCTAGGATAACTGGCCCCACATGAAATAGCAAATTGGGCAGTTTATTTATTAGAGGTCGATCTTCGTCTTCATTTCGTTATAACACTTTGTGACGTCAGGCCGAGACAACTTGGAGCTTGGCCAGTTTATATACCACTATCAAGTTAACCCTTGAATTGACTGCATATTATGAATGAAAATAATGTATAATTTCCTGCCTAATAGGCGCATTAGTCTTAACCATGAAAAGTTGAACGAAATGTCAAAAATCAAGCAAATCAAACCAATTAGAACGAGCTTGCTTGATGCTCGTCTCGATCTGACGTCACTAATTGTCATAACGAGACAAAGACGAAGGCGGAGACTTGGATTGGAATCGGCCCTTAGATGTACACATGAATGTGAAGCGTTTTGAATTTGTTATACTGTTATACTGCCTCACTAACATGACATACACTGCGGTAATCATAAAAATAAATACACTTCTGTTGTAAAAAGGAAATATAACCACTCAATTTTCGTGAATCCCTCATAGAATCCCGGATGGTAAATCACCACGTTTCCCAAAGAAACCAACAATTCGACAAGAAGAAGATATCCTTATAATGGAATGTGTTCTGGAAGCACATCCCGTACCCGATATAACATGGTTTCAGGGTGAAAAACAAATAATCGATTCACCACGAATAAAAATGTCACGAAAGGCAATCTCGAAGGACACCTACATACTGACCCTAGAGATAAACAATCCGACTCACGATGATGGCGGAAACTACAGGTGTAACGCATTTAATATATACGGAGAAAGTAATGCAAACATCGCACTTAACTTTCAAGGTATATATCAGTTTATGTCGCACGTATTTTCTTTCGTTTTGCCATTTCTTTAGTTGTTAAATTAGTGAATTAGTGATAAGACAGAGTTTCATTATCGTAACAAACATCTCTATTTTTAATCCTATAAAAATAATTAAAAACTTTCCACTGACCCCCAAATAGACAAGACACGACTTGAAGGTAGATAAATATGAGAGAAATTAATAAAATTAATAAGAACACACTACCAAGGGATATATAATTAAAAATAAAAACATGGGAGTAAAATTTCATGAACCTTAGCTTTTAGCTTGTAAACGGCTTTGTTTCAATTTTCATGTTTTCTCTTCTTCTTGTAAATACGAAGCTAACCCTTGTGAATAGAATAAGCAACAATTTCGGCTAATATTTAACTTTTCCCCAAAAAAAATTAAATGATTAAAGGTGCAGACGATGCCAATGGATTTGCTCCCTCATTCACTGAGAAGCCTCGTATTATCCCCAACGAATCCGGAACACTTATCACGATGAAATGTAAATGTAAAGCGAAACCAGAGCCAACTGTCACGTGGTACAGAGGGCAGGAGATGGTCAAAGAATCCAATAAGATTAAAATAAAATCGATTTCAGCCGGCGAAGACTTATATGAACTCATACTCGAAATTAAGGTGACCAAAAAACCATATTACTTTGAATTTCCCGCCAATTAACTGCTCTTGATCTTACAGAATCCTGATGCACAAGATGGTGGCACTTATCGATGTCATGTACAAAACGAATTTGGCGAAAGTAACGCCAACTTGAATCTGAATATTGAAGCAGAGCCCGAACCAGAAGGCGACGGACCAATCTTCGTGGAAAAACCACGAATTGTGTCGGAGAACAACGGCAAACTAGTGATAATGGAGTGCAAAGTGAAAGCAGATCCAAAACCCGATGTCCTGTGGACACGGGACGGGCAAATTGTTCAAGAGAGCAACAAAATCAAAATGTCGATGGAGCAGCGTGGCGACATCTATTATATTAAACTGGAGTTGCAGGACCCCCAGATGGAGGACTCCGGCCTATACAAGTGCAACATTAAGAATAACCTGGGCGAGTTGAACGCCAACCTTACATTGAATATCGAAAGTAAGTATCAATAGTTAATGTTCAAAGTGATTTAACTGAATTCCAATCCCTCCCGTTCTCTAGTTGTTCCTGTCATCAAAGACAAGCCCAAGATCATAAAAATCATCAAGAAACGTACGGTCGTTATCGAGTGTACAGTGGCGTCAAAATTCGAACCAAAATGCACCTGGTTCAAGGAGACTGAAGCTGTTAAGGAGGACAAGAGACGTGTAGTGAAGGTGCAGCAGACCAAGGAAGGTGAATTCGCTGTCCAACTGGAGATCAACGAAGTCCAAGAAACGGACAAAGGTTCATATAAATTGGTGGCGAGCAATGAAAAGGGTGAAGCAGTCTCCCAGGTGGTCCAATTGATCGACATCCCGGAGGAGGAACGCAAACCAACGAAACCGGAAATTGCACGTAAACTCGTCGACCAGAAGGTGGAAGAAGGCAAGGACTTCGAGTTGCTGATAACACTGAAGCAGGTCGACAAAAAATGCAAGGTCACATGGTACAAAGAGACAACTATAGTGAAAGAGACGAAAGAGATAACAACTACATTCGATGGTACGACCGCAAGACTAACATTCAGTTCGGCAAAGAAGGAACACACATCGACGTATCGTGTTGTTGTATCCAATGAGGCTGGACAGGATGAATCGACAGCAAAAGTTACAGTCGAGAAAAAAGATGAGAAGAAGAAGAAGAAGGATGAGGAGGAGGAGAAGAAGAAGGTGGAGGAAGAGAAGAAGAAGAAAGAAGAGGAAAAGAAGAAGGTACAGCAAAAGAAAAAAATTCTAGAGGAAGAAAGGGAAGGCAAAAAAATTTTTGATGTTATGTTGAAGCCATTGAAGAAAAAACAGAAGGCAGAAGCGGAAGAGGTAGAGATTTTATGCCATCCTTTTCTTCTCCTACGCCACTATTATACGTATAAGCGGCTATGGGGGAGAAGTCTTGTCTTTGTCTAGATGTGGTACTCATTCTTAACGTAAAATACGTGAAAATATTTTTTTCTTGTTTAGACGTGTACTTTTATCTCTTTTATTGTGCTAGATGTGTCCCCTTTTGTTTAAAATGAGATTCCTTTTTTTTTGTAATTTGACTAATTAATTTTTGTTTTGTGCTCCCTTAACACATAATTTCATAATTTCTCACCACAATTACACGAAACATCGGCTGAACTAAAGGTTGAAGAGGAAGAAAAGAAAAAGAAGAAGGAAGAAGAGGAAAAGAAAAAGAAGGAACAAGAGGAGAAGAAAAAGATTGAAGAAGAGAAGAAGAAGGAAGAAGAGAAAAAGAAGGAATTGGAAAAGAAGAAGATTGAAGAAGAGAAAAAGAAGGAGGAGGAGAAGAAAAAGAAAGAAGAAGAGGAGAAAAAGAAGAAAGAAGTAGAAAAGAAAAAGATCGAGGAGGAAAAGAAGAAGGAAGAAGAGAAAAAGAAAAAGAAAGAAGAAAAGGTTGAAATAATTGAGGTAAGTTCGGTGTCACGAGCACTCCACTGCCAACACACCAAAATTAATTCTGTG
>QYTT01084533.1:21726-73025 GCA_006980735.1 Dasypogon diadema
TTTTTTTTGTAATTTGACTAATTAATTTTTGTTTTGTGCTCCCTTAACACATAATTTCATAATTTCTCACCACAATTACACGAAACATCGGCTGAACTAAAGGTTGAAGAGGAAGAAAAGAAAAAGAAGAAGGAAGAAGAGGAAAAGAAAAAGAAGGAACAAGAGGAGAAGAAAAAGATTGAAGAAGAGAAGAAGAAGGAAGAAGAGAAAAAGAAGGAATTGGAAAAGAAGAAGATTGAAGAAGAGAAAAAGAAGGAGGAGGAGAAGAAAAAGAAAGAAGAAGAGGAGAAAAAGAAGAAAGAAGTAGAAAAGAAAAAGATCGAGGAGGAAAAGAAGAAGGAAGAAGAGAAAAAGAAAAAGAAAGAAGAAAAGGTTGAAATAATTGAGGTAAGTTCGGTGTCACGAGTACTCCACTGCCAACACACCAAAATTAATTCTGTGTACATTTTGTATGCGTTACTCCCACTCTCGCTCTCTGTTTTCTGACATCCTTTTTGTTTTCAGTGTGATACGCCGCACTAGATTTGCTTTTTATCCATGTCCCAAATGCCCTAAATTCCAGACATCTTTTGGGTTTTACCATAGCTCGCGCTTTATGCTTCAATTTTAATCAAGGTTTTCTTCGCCTTTTTTACGAACATACACACAGACTGCATGTTTTTCATACAAACAATGTACCTAGGAAATTCCAGAGAAGACTGACACAATTTTTTTTCTGAATTTGTTTTAATTAGGACAAAGTACCTGAAGAAATCAAACCAAAAGAAAAGGTTGTTAAAAAACCAGAGGTAACACACCAACACACACACAAAGTTAAAGAAGAAATTTGGTGTAAATTGTTTTTTAATTTTTTTTTATTTAATTGCACCAGATTTTTACTTTGACATTAAAAATTCAGACAAACACTAACAAAATAAATGCATTCTCCCTTTAGGAGAAACCAGGGCTAGAAAACGGAACAATCCCCACAGAACCAGAGGTACATAAACACGTTTTTTCAAAATTTTAACAAAAACACTACTAGGACACTACTAAAAAAACTCATACATATATATTTTCATTTTTTAACGATGTTTTTCTGACGGCTTTTTTCATTTTATTTTCTCTTCCAAAACAGAAAGCTGCAGAAGAGACTGGAATCAAGAAGTTCGAACGCAAGGCAAGTATCAAAACTTTCTTTAAAAAAAAAAAGAAAAACAAGAAAAAATTGAGGAAAAATTTAATTTTGCACGGTTTTTTATAATTTTTGCATTTTTTGAAATACGCTGTTTTTGTACTACACTCGTGCGCACACGTGAACACCCACACACTGAAACAATCATATCGAAACAGGAACCAGAAGAAGAAATCGCCCCCGAAGGAGGTGAAGAACCAGAGGTAAAATCACGGAATACAAAAAAACACCGCGTTTTTGATTTTTTGCTTCACTGGAGTTTCTTTTCTTTGCCTCTCTAGCAGTTGCTCCTTTTTGTTTCGTTTTTTTTTTTTTAATTTTGATAGTAGCTTCTTCTTGCTTCGATGGCATTTTTGTTGGAATTTGTTTTAGTACAGTAGTGACACTTGTTTCCATTCACACACAGTCAAGAAGCCCTCTCCGTTCGCGTGAAGGGGGAGTTCTTTTAGCATAATTTTAAGATTATTCAAAGCAATCGTGCCTCACTCTATTTCTTGCAAAGCAGTAGTGTAGTAAAGTGTTCCTGTAGTTGCTGTAATCAATCCTTAATCCTAGTGGACACAACTTGTAGTTTTTGTCTAATATTTTTGTCAATATTCTGTTATTTCCTTGTCTACTTTGGTATGTCTAATGTATTTCCTTTTGTTGTTTTCCTGTACCCCTCCAACATGTGCTAACACACGTAGGAAATTAAAGCACTTAAGGAAGAAAGTAAAACGGAAGTCCGTCGTAAATCAATTACCAAAGAGGAAATTGTTGCTGAGGACGGAAAAGTGTCACGCAAATCATCAGTACAGGTATGATTTTTGTTCTATAATTGCACAATTCTCATAATTGCAAAACAATATTGTCATAATTGCGAAGCAATATTTGCTATAATTATCAGACGATATTTTCATATTATCACAATTGCACGAGCACGACAATATTGTCACAATATTCCAACATTTGTTACTAATTGCCGCCTGACCTTCGTCACATTTTTATTTTTTTTGTATTTAGATTGAAGAAGAGAAGTCCGAAGAACGTCGCGCTTCAGTAATTGAAAAGAAGGCTCTCAAGGTGAGTAGACGTGTAAAATAAGAACTCGCAACAATTTAGATATTTTTTGAAAATTCCAAATTATCAAAACTCACACACAAACACACACTTGAATTTTTTTCTGGCACCATTTCCACCTACCTAAAGTTTTCTTTAAAGCGAGTTACGATTTTTTCTAATATTTTTTCTTGCATGTCCACCCTCCCAACAACCAAAAAAACTAAAAACATAAAAAAATAAATAAATAAATTCCCGGAAAACCAAAACAAAATAACAAATCTCTAGGCGAATGAGATAGAAAATAAAATTTTGGAAGCCAAGAAAGGTCCAACTGAAATCAGAGAAGAAATTCCAAAATTGAAATCAGCTGCGGAACGTAAACCCGCGCCAAAGGTAAGATCAGCTTCAACTGCAAAACTGCTCTACACTTTGTGCCCTATTGTGAGAGCTGAAAATGAATCGACTTTCTAGGCAGGATACATTTTCAAATTGGTAAAATATAGTCTTGACTAGAAAGTCGATTCGTTTTCGACTCTCATAATATGGCACTATGTCTTTGCACTTTTCTCCTCTATTTCTCTATCTCTATCACGACACAAAAATACGCGTTTACCTCTTTCTCTTTCTATCTGTCTTTCTCAGATCTCTTAAGATCTTTACTGTATTAACTTTCAGCTGTTTTGACTCGAAGGGGATATCTTTTCTTAAGGAAAAACATAAATTTTGAAATGTTAGCAAAAAATTTAAGTCTGCAATGTCTGGCAGAAAATGAATATGTCCCCTTCAATCAAAAGTTTCCAAGTGTCCTTTATAGGGAAGGAAAACTGGCAAACCTATCGCTTAAAGGACGCTTTCTTCCTCTAACAAACTAAAACATCTTCCTGGGAAACTATTCTTTCTTTTACACTTTCCGCACAAAACACGAGATAACTCAATATTTTTTATTATACACGACATTTTTTTGTAACTCCTCTTGTCTAATGCATGCTCTCCAAAAAAATAACAGAAAGCCGAAGAAGTCAAAGTTGAAGAGCTACCAAAACTGCGTAAGGTCGCTGTCGAGAAACCCAAAGAAGAACCAAAACCAGAACCGAAGAAGACAAAAGCCAAAGTGGCCAAATCCAAGAAATATGAAGAGCTACCCGAAATACCCGACTATGAACGTCCAGAGCTTGAAAAGTATGAAAAATCTGACTTCGTTCCAAGTGACTTCCAGAGGGATCTGGAAATTCCTGGAAAGATGGAGAAGCTAGCAACTGAGGTGCCAAAGAAGGAGCCAGAACAAGCGGTGCTCAAAAATGGTCCTCCCAAGGTAATTACATATTTTTCCAATAAAATTAGAATCCTTTTGCGACCAGTCGAAGTAATCAAGATTAAGGTAGTACAGCTAGGGTAGATATATACCACGTATGCATGTTTTGCGGTAGATCCCATTCTGATTCTACCATTGTAGTACTAGTAGCTATAGTGATAGAAGCACAGAGGGTTCTTTAGAACTTAGATTCTAGCCTGTAAGGTATTAATAGCCGACTGCACGCATGTTAACTTGTAGAAGGAAGAACCAAAGGCTGAACCGGCAGAGGAACCGAAAGGTTTTAAGGTGGGCAAAGGTAAACTTCTCGAAGAGAAACCGGCCGAGGCTAAGCCAACACTGAGACCGGTGATAATCGAGCCCAAGGTAAGAACTAAATCGCTTCATGTAGTCCTGATCAGCAATACACTAATTCTTGGTGTTTTTTTACTCTTTTCGTCTATCTGCCCATCTGTGTTGTTTCCCCATCAAAAAACATTCCCTGCTGAACGAACCAACACATCGGAAAACAGGACGAGAAATTGGTAAGTTGCAAACTTCTTTGTATCATGATTTTATATGTAGAAAACAACAACAAAATTCTAACAATTGGCAAAAGACCTGCAAACGAAGCAGAAGACCACTAACACAGACAGATATTGGTCATTGCGAATTTTGTCTTATTTCTTTGGTAGTAATACTAACCCCCAACCCACATGTAAATACCTCATTGAAAAATGTTCAATAATTTTTATTGTTTACTTCCATTTTTGTGTAAATATGTATCATTTGTGTGTCATCAAAACCACCACTACTACCATCGCACACCATCGTCATTATAAAAATCATAATCAAATCCAATGCAAAAAGGAGCTGTCTGATATTCAAGGCGAAAGTGAAACACAAGAAAGGACAAAGCCCAAACGTAAAACAGGAGCATTCTTTTTGCGAAAGGAGCCAATCCAAGATGAGAGCTTCCTTTCGATTCAATTGAAGCCTGTTGTCCGGCAGGCAAGTCAATTGCAGAAGCCACAACAGGCCGAAACCTATCTAAAGGTAAAAGATCAGGAGTTTTCTTCATTTCTGACCTAGTCTACTTCTCGCTTATCTCTGCATACATCAACAGTTCGCTGATCTTTAGCGTCTTCAACAATTTCTGTTCTACTTGAATTTTCATTTTGCATATGGTAATACTGTTTATGCTTTATCACGGCTTTTAGCATATTTCTACGCTAGAGAAATTCTTTTTTCTCTCTTCTCTCTCTCTTTCAACAATTTTTTCTATATGTCTATCGCATGTGACTATGTTTTTCCGTTTTTTTTATATGGCGACACTACATTTTCTTTGCTCGGATTTTTTAGATATGGCAATATCGCATTTATGAACCCTAATGAAAGGGTATTTGAATCGTAGAGAATCTTTATGCCACTGCAGTTTCTCTTGCTTTGGTTTTTACTTTACTAAGCTTAAAATTCTGATATGGCAATGCTGCTTGGTACTTCTGACCAACAGCTAGAAATCTCTAGCAAGATGCTTTTGAAATTCATTTTCTATATTTTTCTCTCTTGGCGGCTATTTCTTGTTGAATTTCTTTTCTCCGTGACCACGAAAACCCACAAATTTATTTCTGCTTAATGTGGCAATGCTTTTTTTGGTTTCAAATATTTCTGGCATTTAATTCAGCGACAAGTAACGTGTTGGAAATCAACTCCTCCCGTGCAACAAAGTTTAAATAATTTTAATTGCAACTTTGGGGCGTTTAATTCCCACTCCTCACTGCATTCCTCGCTCTCTCTCTCTCGCACGTTTTCTTCTATCTTTCGTCATCGAAATTTGAATCACTTATGACTAGCCAAAAATTTCGACACATTTCAATTACAATCCCCTCGTTTGTATATCACTGTGTGATTTTTCGAAACATAAATATTATAAAAGTGGAACACACGCATACAGTGATACTCACAGTCAGGTCAAGAATTTATTGGAAACGATAAAAGAGTGGCCAAGACAAATGTTTGTCATCGAGAGGCAATTCGTTGTGCAAAATTTAACATTTCTAGGGAGACTATTTTTAGGCATATGTAAAACGCGACGGGGGGAGGGGGATATCACAGGAACTGTGTGATTATTTTTGTGTGGGGCCGAGGGAAACAGGTGAACGTAGTAAATCGGTTTTAAAACTCGTCACTTTTCATGACTAAGGGTCAGATGTTAATTAAGGCGCGCTCGGTCCGTTGTGCCAAAAGATCAGACAAAGTTTGCCGAATGAGCAAGCACATTATTATGATGATTTTCATCTCTATTTTTGTTTGGGCAATGCGCTTAGAGCGTCTGAGTTAGAATGAAAAGAAAACGGGAGAAGTATAAAATCTCTGGACTATGGAAAAGATTTGAATTAAATGTCAAGAAAATGTTTCCAAAAATTGCCCAACTTGCTTGCCTGTCGCCTTAAATACTGTTCTATCTATTCTTGTTTCTCTTCCTTATCTTGTGTGCTCCTTAAAATAAAGAAAAAAACACAAAAACCCCATGAAAAACAAAAACAAATTATTTTTTACATATCTATTTCTTTCACACATGTGCACTGTAAATATTACAATTTCCCACTCACACACACAATCACTAAAACCTCCCACCAAAAACAAACCAAAAATCCACAATGCAGAAAAAGGTGACTATGAAACCTGTTGAAGGGAAAGATGCGAAAGTTTTGAAGATCTCACAGCAACCAAAAATTGAAGAGTTATCACAGATTTCCGACTTTGAACGTCCGGAACTAGAAAAATATGAAAAAAGCGAGGGTGAGGCAAGTGTTGGAGACGTGAAGGTAAGGAGTGCATCTTGCCGAAGACTGTTTTGTTTTTTGTAAATAGATAAATAGATATCGTTTTTGAGTTTGGGAAAATCATAGCCTCTTAATTGTAAACACTTTCGCTTTATTTTGCCTTTTTGCGCTGATTTACTTCACTAAAAAAATAAAGAACCGCTTTCGCCTAACTTTAAGCAGAAAAATTACAAAAAAAAACATGAAAAACCCATCAAGATTTTAGAAAAAGCAACTACAGCAATGTATCTTCCCCAAAATAATTAAAAAAAACGGCCTCTAAACCCAATTCGAGAGCGTGTCAATGGCGGCAGGTGTTCAATTTCGATCATAAATAATGTCCGCCAATTTGTCAAAACGAAAAAAAACTAAATGAAACGTGCCGTTCAGGGCGTTTTACTCGTTGAAAATTTCAGTCCAATCCACTGAACTTTTTGTGTTTTGCCTGCATGCAGAAAAATATTTTTAGAAATTTCTAAAATATTTGGCAGAAAGGTGTAAATTTGTTTTTGTTACGAAAGCGCTTCAGAGGCCTGCTATTAAGTAACATATATATATATATATATATATGAAAAACGACCTATACGTACGCTAGAGCAGAGCAGAACATAGGAGGGGTGGGTGGAGGTACATTTTTGTGCAGTCTGATAGAATAGAATTATATAGCGCGAATTTTTCAAGTTGTTTGTTGTTGATGAAATGGCTGCGTCTTTATGTGCGTCAGAAAAAAGTAATAAGTCAAAAAACTGTCATACAATTTGGCACAAATGTTCTAAAAACTGTCCTACTACGAAAAATATTACAAAATGGCACCATAAAATATTTTAAAAAGAATTCGGCCAAAAAGCGCTCTTGTTTTTGTATTTTGGAAACAAAAATAAAACAAAAAATGAGAAGAAATATTACCGTTTAATAATTGTGGGTTCATCTAGAAGTCTTAATGGGGATGGGGGAGGGGGAGGGGTAGGAATTGCAGGAGGTCTTATTATTAAATTTATCTCTCAAACTGAAAGGAATTTCAGATTTATTTCGGGCGGGATAATAAAATGTCAAAAATTCTTTATAACGGCACTTCTTATATTTAGATATAGAGCCCCAATCGGATTATTTTTATTATAAATAAAGAAAAAGAGAGAAAAAAGACGTAGCAACGCAAGCAAAACAACAACAAGAATACAAAAAAAGACAGCAGCAATCATAAAACTTGTCATAGGGAGGGAGGAATATTTTTGGGAGGGGGAGAGCACCTATATAATTTAAGTTTTCTAAAAATACCACCCCTGGGTAGATGAAATTAACCCTCAAATTTATAAAAATACATGAGGTTTTTTTTTGTTTTCCGTTTTTTATCCCTTACCAAAAGTAACCCAAAAAATAATTGGAATCAATCAATCATAGGCGCATTACCTTCCCGCTTGAGGACGCATTATAGGAGAAATACTGCACTGGTTGGTTATAAAAGAGAAACACGATCAAACTGAAATCTGAGGGAGCTTTTCTTTTTTTTCTTGCTGTTGAGGGGAGAGTTATCATCCCTCTCGGTTACAAAAAAAAGTGAAATATTTAAAATCCACGGGTTGACGTAAAAGAGGCACACACACGTGCGATGTGAACTAATCAAAACAAAGCCAAAACAGCAGAAAAAAACGTTTTTTTTCTATAACTTATTCTAAGACAGGCCGCTTGTATTTTTGGGGGGTACTAGTTTGCTACTTTATATCATACTAAACTAGAGATGCCATATGAAAATGCGATTAGTAGAAAAAGAAAACGAAAAAGGAGGAGAATAAGAAGAAGAACAGGTCGTTTTGTTTCTGTCCGGGTTAATTTTACACTATCCCTGGTAGGGTTGACTTGCTGGCCGAGAGAGCAGAAGATTATTACCACGACCATCGGTCGAGGGAACAATTTATAATTTTCATTTAATTGCCAACAATAAATCAGTACCGTTCTGATCGAGATATAATTAATTTGTGATCTCCGAGACAAGTGAAAAAGAGAAGAAGGAGAAGTGAAAAATGTAAAAATAAAATCAATATTTGAGGGCGAAGAATCTTTCCAACATATTTTTTATTTATTTTTTTAAGAGCAAAGGAAGTATCCTCGACGGTCAGTGAATGTTGGAAAAGGAAAAAGTTCAAGTGAATAGAGAAAATGATTCGGTAAAAGTGAAATTTTGAGAATAACAGCAGAAAAAAAACACTCCATGTCTACTCCGCTGTAGTGATCAGTAATTAAAAAATAAAAAACTTCGAGGTGACAAAACCCATTCAAGATGAGTAAAAAACCGGTGAATATCTCTGAGAGTATTTCATGTTTTTTTTTCAAATCACTATCCTGCTTGAATATTGTAAAAATAATTTTTTATATTGTTTGCTAAGGACTAAAAAAAATTATATCATTTTCGAAATTACTTGGGAAATATATAGTCAAAGGACGAGCTTCAGCATTCAGAGATCGGGTTTTCAAAACATTCCGAATTTTTATTCGAAGAACTGAAAGTATTATACAACCATTTTCTAATGCACCGTGTGTATAAGCTCCTAAATTAAAAGGGAAAAAGAGAGATAAATTGATTTCATGTGCTTAAAGTGGGAACAAATATACTTAGATACTTATGCAATATAAGAGTTTTTTATAAAAATGTTTAAATTTTCATGGAGAGCTTAATGTGGGAGGTCGTTTCCCATTCCCATTGTTCCTGCAGGGAAAGTATAATTTCAACTGTATGATACTTCTGATCCCCTCCACTTGTACTGAACGTATAGCGATTATTTTACTTCTGGCTACTTTTCCAATTCTTGCCAGCCAGTGGACACTATAAACTCAATCTTTGACTATTATAACAGTAAAAAACTAGTCTTTATTCAGCGAAAATGGTATAAAATTGTAAAATTCATCTCATCTATCAAATAATAATGATATTCTCCCGTTTCTGTATTTCCAAACAGGATACAAAGCCTAAAATTCCAGAAATTAAGGCACCACCCAAACTGGAAACACCTAAAATCGAAGTTATACGAGAGAAGACAGAACGTAAACCGTCACTGGCACCAGGCTCGGGACCACCCAGTCGCCGTGGATCACTTGTACCACCAGAGGAGCAGGGTCGTCGACCAAGTTTGTTAATAAATGACGAGGTATGTGCCTACAGGGATGATTTCCTTTATATTTATTTTAGTGCAACAAAAATTACAGTTAAAAATTTTGTTCTATCACAATTTAGTATGTTCTTATTTTTTGTCGTAGGACTGTAGTTTTAGAGAGTATGATTTTTCTTTGATTTACTACACATATACGCACACACACACACACACACCGTATTACACTGTAGAGAGAATGGTTTTTATTTATTTACCTTGACTTCTATAGAAATAGCAAAGTTTTCACTTCCTTTTTTCAGCTTCAGTACTGTTACACCTACAAAATTTGTTTAGATTTTCTTTTACTACATATTTGCTGTTTTTTTTCGTAGATTAATATTGTTTTATAATTTCACTTTATTCTTATTTTTCTTTTCTTTTTATTTTCATATAAAAAACCCTATTTACCATATCCACACCTAAACATCATCGACAAAATAAATCCGAATAAAATATAACCCTCAAAATATTCAAAAAAATACGCTCAACTTCAAAAACAATTTCATCTGACAACAACAATGGCTACAACAATGAAAACAACAACAAAACCAAATATTTTTTCCGTTTTCGACACCATTTTGAATTGGGAAAAACAATTTTGAAAATTCAAAAATAAAAACAAACACCTTCAAAATACCCCACAAAAAAATACAGAGCAAACGCAAACTTCGACCTGGTGAAGTTTTGGAGGAGAAGAAGGTAAAGAAAATCGTTGTTTTTTTTTGCTAAATATTTTTTTATATCGAAAAATTGGCCTCAAACGCATACTACATACTGCACAGACTCACATTTTAGTTTATAAGACGATTTTTTTGTATCTATTATTTTTTTTACGATTAAGTGCAAATTTTTTGGAAGGAAATGTTATTTTTTTGGCAGCAGCTGAAGAGGAAAAAAATTGAATACACCAAAAGATCACAAAATGGTGGCACTTGGGCACAATTCCTGAAACTTCCAGATAGTATCTTAGATATACATATTATGGCTATGAATCCCCTTCTAATTGGCAGCTATTCAAAATATTGTACCGGAAACAATTTGGCCTTTTCAACTGGCTCGTTTCCCTTAAAAAAAAGTAAATAAACTGCAGTGAAGTAAAACCTGTTGCTCCGAACTGAAAAATTTATTGCACCACCCCCAAGTCGTACAATAAAAGTAGCAGGGAAAATTTATGGCTACCATACGTGTGATATTTATTATGTGTACTGCCCATCTATCTCCTCCTCTTTTATATTTCGACTTGATCCATCTTACCAAAAGTTATGCACGTAGTGCAAGCAGGAGTACTCGGGTTCTAGTTGCATCAAAATCACAAGTGGTACCCAGCATCTTGAAAGGTTCTTAGGATCATCCCTGCATAAATTTATGATATTTGAACTTTGGGAGAGACTAGTCTTATTAAAAAAAAGTTTCTGCCATTGCCGACAAGTGTTACCATTGCGTGACGAAGTTTTATGACAGAATTTGTGTTGTAACTTTTTTCCCTCCAGCATTGAAAAAAATAGTTTAAGTTAAATATTCGGATTTTTTTCTTTTTTCTGTTTTTTTTTGTGAACATACAAAAACAAAACGCCCAACGAAAGCAAGCTTCAGGTCTAATTGCAGATTTGCATTTCGCATTATATTTTACCTTCCTGTCTCTTTCTCTTTCTCTCTTTTATTCTATAAGATGTGTTGTCTCTTCTAGCTTTTACTGCCCGTCAAACGACTATATTTTTTATTCAGAATTGATGTGGCGTCTAATAATTGGAGAGCATTCGAGAATTTTAGTGTTTATTTTTTAATTTATTGCTAAATAATTATTGTTTCTTATGTTTTTTTTCGACTTTCTTTTTAAGAAATCCGAACAAAAACTTTCTGCCAAATACATTCATATACATCGGCCTGCATACAGACGTATCGTTTTATAAACTAATCCCAAAAGGAGCCTTCTTTGCCAAGACATCGCTTTTATGCTGCAATTAGAGGCATTTATTTATAAATATAAAAATTTATAGTTATTAGCCACGTCAACGTGTTAGCCAATTTCATATGATTTCTCGTTAGTACGGTCCACTGGACGTTTTTTTTGAAAGGGTGATAAGTCTAACGATGAGTTGATAGCATCAAATGTCGATACTTTGGAGCATCGAAGTAAAAGTTGATTGCGAGATAAGGAAGTAGTTATGTCTATTAAGAAACCTCAAACGCCTTCTGCTGTCTATAAGCGTAACATAGTGTCGGCCAGCTATTGGAGATAAAAGCGTTCATTTCGAACCAGATAATCTTGGGTAATGCCCACAGTGGTACTCAAAATTTTTTGAGGTAAAACAGTCGGGCCAGTTCACTTTCTTGAAAAATTTATTGAGACCGTACCAATGAGCTCGGCTGAAATGCCATATTAATCTGTTGGTAGAAGTGCGATTAGACGGTTTAAAGGAAGAGGTTTAAAATTGCGCTGATGTAAGGCAATAATCTGAATTGGCAAGAGGTGAGGTGAAAACAAGCATTGTAACCTAAAATATCAGGGATGCGTGTGGGATAACTAACTAGCTGTTGTAGATTGGAAGATTCACTGAGTAGCTCAACCTGTCCGCCCGCTAGACCTGTGCTAGAAGAATGCCTGAACCATTGCATATTATGTGCATTCAAATTGCCTGCTAGTACAATTTCCGAGGAAGTATTGATCAGTGACGTCAGATAATTTATCGAAGGAACAAAGTATCGGCGTCAGACATATTTGGGTTGCGATACAGAAAGCAGAAGATAATTGTGTGCCTATGAAGTTTAAATCTAATCCAGAGGTAAGAAAACTCAAGATTATTCGAAGAAAATTCGTTCACAACAGTAAATGGCACGTCACTTCTAATATAAATAGTGATCCCACTTTAGGGGGAAAGAGGAGGCACCAGATGGTAACCAGGTACCTTGAACTATTTAATATCAGCATCGGAAATAGCCTTGACTTCACTTGATGCGAAAACAGCCTACATGAAGCCCTTGATCACGCTATCAACACTCGATGTCGCGTTCGACACTTCAAAAGTTGACATTGCCGCAATGTAGTTCGCGGGGATACACCCCATGAATTGGCTGAAATGCCCAAGCCACCTCTTTATCCAAGACACCAGCGGGAATCATTGGGATGGGACCGTACGGTCGATCAAGTTGAGATGTGTTATTTTGTTATTTGAGCAAGTCTCAAAGAAATAATTCTTGAGTGATATTGATATTTGTTGCTCGAGTAGTGCGACTTATCAATAATTCCGCGCCCCCCCCCCCCAATTTTAAGGAAAGTACATTCTCTCTGTCCACGCCTTGGAGTTGATGGATTCTACACCTGGTGAGTGTGGTTCGTCTTAACCGTTGCAATGTATAGAAGTCCGTGGGTGAAGTTAGCACCAAGATGGTGTAGGTAGGATTTTTCTCGTTCAGTTGGGACTTGTCGAGAAATTCCAGTCTCCTTGAGAACTCCTTTCGAGGATATCCTGCATCTGTGTATGTTCTACCCTCCGGGTCTACAAGATCGAGTACGAGAAGTTCCCGTCTTTATACGAGCGCAAAGGAAGCAAAGCAGGGTCCAACTTGAATGCAAAAAACCTGGACTTGGTTGGTATCGAGTAAAAATCATGGACATTCTTGCCTTCTGTAGACAGACCTGGGGCCAAGCTATGCAATTCGACTCGATCGTATCAACGACTGAACTTACGACAAAATCAATGTAAAATTTCTGGATAGAATTTTGAATTTGCTCAGCTCAGAGCTCCACCATAAGGTCTATTGTCGATACGATCGAATCGAATTACATAATCTGGCCTCTGATAGGAAGATATTTGTTGTAAAGGTATAAGAACAATACGATGGAAGTGTACTCCACTTTAGCTGCGCGAGATACCCAAAAGGAAGAGGTCGGAAAGAAGAGGTCGGAAAAAAATGAGGGTAACAAGGTGGAATGTGTGGGATTCTCAGGGCTAAGATCGCATTTTAGATATATCGAAATGGCTAATAACTGTTGATTAGAAGTTTTTGAAATGCATTTCTTGTTATTCATCTAGACGTCTGCCTCTGCTTGCACGCTAATCGCCAAAAAACACACACACATATACCCATTGTCTCTTCACAACATTGTAAAGTAATCCATTCGCTGCACTACCCATTTCGAGGAAAAGTTAAAAAAAATAAGACAAAAGGTTTGAGTTTGAATTCCCCGTATCCGATCAACATAAACACATGCCGAACAACAGTCATATTCCCCGCTAAGAAAAAAGCAAAACAATTAAAAGAATAAAAACATAAAAAAAGCAAGGCTGATGATTATGATATCACGAAGTCATGCTAAAATAAAAAAAAGTCTTAAAGCAGAAAAAATAAAATTTGTGTTTTTAAACAATTCTAATCCATAAAAATAAAATTGCAGAAATTGAGACCAGGGGAGGTGTTAGAAGATAAGGTGAGCGGTGGTGAAAGAAAATTCGAAGTTCTTTCCAAGCAATGGAGTTTTTTTCTATTTAATTTTTTTTTGTTTCCTGTAACTTTTTAAAAATATTTCTAAAAAACATCTAAACCGATGATTTTTCACTAGAATCTAATCAACAGTTTAATTAATAAAAAATGAATACTTCAACACTCAGTAAAAAAACAACAAACACGAAAAAAACTAAAAAATTCTTTCTAATTTTTTCTTGTTTAATTTTCTCTAATGTTTTTTATGCAATAACATCGAACACAACTGATAACGAGTGCATTATTAAAACAAATAAAAACACACATGTAAAAGTAGAAAACATTAATAAATAAAAAAAGAACAGAAAACTAACAACAGTTTTCCATCAGTACAAGATCGTGCGCCTAATGAAAAGAAGACCTACATAAAAATACACGACACAAATTATTACAAGATTTTGCTACACCCACACACACACACTCACACGAGAATTAGGAAGAAATAATGTCCCAGGATATTTTTGGGGGATTTTGTTTTTTTTTATTTTCTCTAGAAGCGATTTCAAGTGATTCAAAAACTTTTCTTCTTCTTGCTTTTGTTTTTTTTTTTTTATAGAAAAAGGGTGTCCGTCCCGGTGAATTGGAAGCAGGAAAACAGGTCTTTTTGTCGATCAGAATTTTTTATAGCTATAGAATTTTTGTATTTTTTGTCATTAATTCAGAGTAAAAAAAATCCCAGAAGAGGGAGGGAAGTGCTTTTTTTCTCCTTAACTGTTTTTTCTGTTGTATATAAGAAGAACTTAGAATTTTCATAGACCTAGGTGAAATTTTTGGAAAGTCTAGTGTCCGAAGAAGGGGAAATTTTTACAAATTTGCGCGATTTTCACTATTTGTTCACTTTTTTTGCATTCTTAGTTTTGTAACTGGCTCAAATTTGTAAAATAAAAAGATAAATTTCCCTTTTCTTTTGTAAATATGTAGTTCCTTAGTAGCAAAATATCTTGTAATCACGAGTGTTATAAATGTAAATAAATAGAAAAAAAGATGGGGCATATAAACGGCAAACCGTCTGTACCTGGTTTTTAGAACGTAAACTAGTTTTCTGTGTAAATTTAACGGTAAATCGTGAATCACTGTAGAAAAGTAGTACTAGAAAAGTAGTGTAAATATTTGGTGGATTTTTTTCTCTTTTTTTTATTTGTAAATAACGCCAACACTAATCCAATCTCAACTCTATTTTGTCGTCAGAAGAAAATTATTCCAAAAAGACACAAACACACTCATCCATAGTCAAACACACGTATAAAAAAATTTCACTAAATTCGTAAGCTTTTAAGCCAACATCTCTCATACTTTTTTTATTTATTTATTTTAAATGCGTAAATCTTTGCGCTTTGTTTTCCTTCTGCAATCCGCAAAGTACTTTTTATCTTTTAACTTTCTATTTTCACTATCTAGACTATAATTGTGTACCGCTTCTCTTTACCAGCAATGCAAAAACAAGAAAACAAAGTTTTTTTTTCTTTCCAGCCAATACTTTATCTCGTACTGAATGCCATTTACAGTGTGAGGTAAAGTATTTTCGCCACAAATTACTGAAACGCGAAAAGAACAAAACTTTGTTGCTCTCGTGATTGCCATTTTTCTTTTCTTTTCTTTTCTTTTTTAGTATTTTTGCACAGCAAGCACAGCAAAGAAATTAATCGCTTCGTATACGTTTTTGACAACAGATAAAGTTGAAATTTTTTTACAGATGCTCAGAAACAGCTTTTTTTGTATTGTGTGCCATTACACTGTTAAATATTGTAAATAAAACAAAAATTAACCGTGCTTTTTAGTGTCCAGAACGAGGCATATGTGGTTTTTGTCAAGCAGCTTTTTATCGAACTGTTCTACTACTTTTTAACTCTATAGTACTTTGGTGTACTTGTACAGAAATAAATATTCGTGTAAAATTATTAACAAAAAAGGGAATTTTAACAGTCTCCTTTTTTTACTCTTTTCAATGACAATCAAATCATCTTAATAAAAACATACATTTTTCTCTTCCTCCGTTTGCTGATTTATGACAACAATGTACACGCAAAAACAGAGGAGGAGGCCATCAGTTGACTTGAGGCGTCCAAGTGTGCAAGATCTTGAAGACAAGCCATCAACACCCTTGCGCGAGATTGGCGAAGGTGGTCCACCTTCAATTGTTGATGTTCAGGAAAGTTATTCGGCTGTTGAAGGTAAAGTTTGCCACTATTACCGGCTTCCTGAAAACGAGCTTCTGTGCAGAGTCTAACTCAGCTTTGCTTTCGTTTTTCCTCCTTTAAACGCTTTGCAGTCAGATCAGTACCGGATCGGCTTACTAACAAAGGCATCATTAGATTCATCCAGAAATCTGCCTAACATAACTTCTGCGCTTTTATAACAAGACCCTACGCTGCAAGGCTTGGAAACCTAGAAGAGACCACCGGCGGGGCTCTTTAACAACTCAACCCCAATATCCTTGAAAAGTAGGCGCTTTTTGCTACCGGCTTTTGTCTTCTTTTTTAACCATCTAAATCTCTGGAATCCTTCCTACTTTTTCTGTACAATTTCAGACCAAACTGCCTACATGACTGTACAAGTTGAAGGCAATCCAGCGCCGACCTTCAGATTTTATAAGGGTGTCAGTGAAATTATTGAGGGTGGACGATTTAAATTTATCACCGACGGTGAAACGAATTCAATCACCCTGTGTATGCGTAAAGTGAAACCAAACGATGAGGGCAAATATAAAATTGTCGTGTCCAACATTCATGGAGAGGATTCAGCTGAAATGCAGCTGTATGTGTCCGATTCAAGTGGTATGGACTTCCGTGCCATGTTGAAGAGGAGGAAATACGCAAAATGGGACAAGGACAAAGGGGATCCAGACTGGGGTGAACTGAAGGAAACCGAGAAGCCATTGCCACAACTAAAGAAAGTTGAAAAGGTATGTGTTCCTGGGTATATAGTAGTTAATAGGCAGCAAGCATTATTACAATGAATTGCTAAAAAAAGTGGCAACTATCCAGGACCTATTTGCTCGGTATGTCAGACTATGTGTGCGCCGTCCATCTGTAAATATATCGCACGGACTTGCACTACAGAACATAGCCTAAATCAGAAGTCTCATCACGGACAAAAACAACACAAACAGTTTTAATTTTGTTTGTTCTAAATGGGACTTCTGATTTAGTCTGTGCTCTGTGCTTGCACACTGAGCAGATATAGTCTGGTCACTAATATTACACACTGATGGAGCTACCTGTAAATATGTAAAAAATGAAAGCTTTCTCCGCCAACTCTAACAGCTTTTTTTGATTTTAGAAAAAAATGATAGAGCAAAAATTGACGAAAACCCCTCCACAAAAGCTTTTCCGTTTTTTATTTCCTATTTAGGAGTTACCAGCCTTCAAATCATTTGTAAATAGAGACATCTTGAAAAAGCTTTAAGTTTTGTGTGCCCAGAGAGAGCACTCTTTGTACATAAAATGGAAAATTTGCGACTTTATTATTATTTTTTTACTTTGAATCTTTTTTTTTAAGTTAAGTTTTTCTGTTGAGTTTGATTCAATTTTGCTACTGTTTTAATGCAGGGTAACGCAATCGAAGTGCTGTGATGAAAAGACATAATGTACAAAGTCGATTGTGTTGCGAAAACAGTTTTTTTTTGTGAAAATGAAAAATTTTGTTGGAATAAGTAAATAGGGGTTCATCATTCATTCATGTCACATAAGTGGATATATCTGCAGCAGGTAGGATAACGATTCTAGTTAAAGAAAAAATAGCCATCTTCAAATCGTAAATGAAAACAAAATAACAAAAAATGAGGCAGAGACGTAACAGCAGAAAGCGGTTTGTCTAAAAAGGAAATTTTCAAAGCACTCATTTTTATATCTCATAAAATAAAAAACCCAAACCATGGAAAAAAGATAAAATTACTAAAAAAATTTTCTGTAGGGACCCGGATCACGTAGACCATCATTAGCTGAGTTGATTCCAGATTGGCCAACATTGCATCCATTCCGTCGAGAGGAGGTTCGACACTTCAAACGTAGACGTACTTAATTTCTGTCTTAATATTTCTTTTGGTTCTGAAATGCGATGATGATGATGATGATGATGATGTTGTTGTTGTTGTTTTCGATTTCCTTCTGTCCTTCTCTTACTTTTTTTCTCTATCGTTTCATTTCTTGCCTCCCCTTCCCCCCACCACCACTATATGTACTATTATTTTCCTTGCAGAATTCATCCCACTATTTTTCCTGAATGTTGCTATAATGAACAAGGAAATTTATAGCGTCTTCTATTGTCTATCTTTCTCTCTCTCTCTCTCTATCTCTCACTCATATTCTTATTTTTTCCTGCTCGAATCCTTCCTAAGTTTTCAATACTTTCTAGGTGTGATGATGGTGGCAATTTTCCGATGGCTATAGTAGTCGTAGACTTAAAAAAAAAAGGATTGCATATACCAAGCTATATTGGCACATATGTGGCAAGCACGCGCCCACACACGCACACACACGCCTCTCTTTTCCTGTTGTATTTCTTTTTTAATGTCGTACCTCTTCGCACTACATCTTCATATTTGAATTGGCCAAACAGTGATAAAACTTCGTTTTCTTCTTTTTTTGTTTTGAAATCGGCGCAAATTTGGGTTTTGTAAGGAAATATGACCTTTTCCTTTTTGTTTTTGAACAGCCATAGAGCGGAATATCTTTTTTGAAAGTTTTCGTTTTTTCAAACCTCCAACAAAATTTTTTTGAGAATTTTTACAAGATTTTTGGATTATCGTAGCGCAACCGAAAACTGTATTTTGTTTCTTGTTGGTGTTTTGCGCCTCCGTTGTTTGACTAACAACCGCATAAATCTCAAGAGTGTCTTTGCATGGCAAACTACAGATTCTAAGATTCCAAAATTGTGTCGTATTTGTACTGGTTCCATCCCTTTTTCGTTGCATGAAAAATCGAATAACAATGACAAAAATAAATATCTCGGGGTTTGTTAATAAAAGTCAGAGTGTGGTAACCTTTTCTCCATGGACTCCATTTCAACTGTCCAGGAAACATAGTATCATAAGCTCGTGTTAACGATGTGGGCATGCCTTCTGACTAACTATTGTCAATATCTTTTTAACAGTTTTCAGCTACTCATGATGCTCGTGCTGGGTGCCGTACCTATGATGGTCTTATTCTGTGCTTTGCTGTATCTTTTTGTGCTAACATCAAATTCGTCCTCTGATTCGAAAATGGCAAACAGAGCAAAAGGAGCGCGCTCTCATCCTTCTAATGCATTCATCACGCTCTCTATCTATTTCTCACTGTTTCAGAAAAATATACTTCTATCTTTTCCTGTTTGTTTACCACATACGAAAATTTGTCGCAAAGCATAAGCCTTTCTAAAAGATCTTTCGTTCTTTTTGGTGTCTCCCTTTTCAAATCTAGAAACAAGATTCATTCCTCCGCCCGCTGATCGATCAATTCGCCAAGGAAGGAAAGGATAAGAAGGTCGTCTTTGAAGCCGGTTTCAGTAAGCCCAACTGCAAGCCGAAGTGGTTGTTTAGAAAGGACGTAAGTTGTCTACCAAAACTTTTAAGCATACTAACCTACCGCCCATCCACAAAAATCAGGAACTATTCACGGGAAGCAAGTACAAGTTCAAAGTGGAAGGTGATGTCTACCAATTGATCATAATGACCCCGAAAGTCGAGGACAGCGGAAAGTATACCATTGAAATTGGTGGTGTTTCTTCGACGGCCTTCCTAAATGTCGAGGAGGCTGATCCTGTCTACACCTTCACCAAACCACTGAAGAAGAAGTACGAAGGATTTACAGCACACGAAACAGTCCTTGAATGCAGTGTAAGCAGTTCAATGGCGATTGTGTCCTGGTGGAAAGGTGATCAGAGACTGAGCGACACTGAAAAGTACATGTTCTCCAAGGACTTGTCTGGTGTCCTAAAATTGGTAATCAGGAACTGTACCTTAGAGGATTCCGGCAACTATTCCTGCCGCATTGAGAGGCAGCCAGACAAAACAGAGACTAAAGTAACCATTGTGGGTGAGTAGATGTGTGTAGAGAAATATCGGACAGGTGTTAAAGTCGGGTATTCCTTCCAGAGTATCCTTACAAGTTCGTTAAAGTGCTCAAGTCCCAGCAGCTCATCGAGAAAGACACTGTCACGCTCGCTTGTGAAATCGATGATGCTACCGGCGAGGTGCAATGGTTCAAGGGTGACGAGGAAATCAAGCCCGACAAGAGGGTCCAAGTCGTTAAGGATGGACGCAAGCGCAAGCTCGTTATCAAAGACGCCAAAGTCACGGATGCTGGCATGTACAGGTGTACCACAAACGCTGACAAAACAGAGGCCGAAATCATAATTAATTGTAAGTCTTTGCGCCTGTTCAATTTTCTTTAGAAGACATCGTCCTAAAGGAATCTTCTTCACGTAGATCAAAACCGATTTAATAAAAAACTCAAGGACACTGTCGCAGTTGAGCGTGAGAAGCTCATCCTTGACGTAGAATTGCAGGATCAGACAGCCCCCGCCGACTGGAAATTCAACGGTGAACCAATCGTACCAAATGAACGCGTGGAAATCAAGAATTTGGGCGGTGGTAAACACCAGCTCATCTTCAACCACCTAGAGATGTCTGATGATGGTGAAATTACATGTGAGTCGGGCAAACTAAATTCATCTTGCAAGTTAACTGTCCAGAAAGGCGAAAGCAAGCCGCACATAGACTGTCCGGAAGAGTTTGCAGGACCAATCAGCCAACCTTTGGTACTTGAGGTGCCATTTAAGAGTAAGTTTACCCCAACGAGCAGTGCAGAAATCTAATTGCCCTCCTTCTTTTCCAGTTGACGGTACCAAACAGACACCAGTTGAAGCCAAGCTGATCAAGGATGGCAAACCACTACCTGTGAAAGACGTAGAAGTCGCTGTCACCGACAACAAGATCACGTTTAAAGTGAAGAAGCCATCCCGAGACCAATCCGGACCGTATCAAATAAAACTGTCAAATGCACAGGGAGAAGATGTGAAGAACGTTAACGTGATCATGCAAGATGTACCGACTCCACCAGAGGACGTTGACGTCACCGATGTATTCCAAACATCGTGCGTTGTTAATTGGAAACCGCCCAAAGATGACGGCGGTGCACCACTTGTCAAGTATGTCATCGAACGCCAGGATCTTAGCCTGAAAAGCAAGTGGGAAAGCGTCGCTGAAGTACCTGCTGGCCAGCCATGTAAAAAGAAGATTGAGGATCTAACGCCCAAGAAGCAGTACAAATTCCGAATCCGTGCCGTTAACAAATTGGGATCAAGCGAACCGGCCATGTTCAAGAACACGATCTTAGCCAAGGATCCCTGGGATGAACCGAGCAAACCTAAGAATGTCGAAGTCGTTGATTGGGACAAAGATCACGCCGATCTTAAGTGGGACAAACCAGATAATGACGGTGGTGCTCCAATCACGGGATATGTCATTGAATTTAAGGATAAATTCGCGACAGACTGGGTGAAAGCGAAGGAAGTACCAGCTGACTGCCTCGATGCGCGTGTCGAGGACCTCATAGAGGGTAACCAGTACGAATTCCGTATTCGTGCCATAAACAAGGCTGGACCCGGAGAGCCTAGCGATGCAACCAAGCCCATAATTGCCAAGTGCAGATTCGTTAAGCCATTTATAATCGGTGACGAACTGAAGAATGTTACTGTCAAGAAAGGGCAGAGCATTCGATTTGATATCAAATACGGTGGCGAACCGGAGCCAGAAGCCAAATGGGACAAAGGTGGTCGTGAGGTTAAGGCCGATGACCGTATAACCATTGACCAGTATGAGAGAAACTCAGCCCTGACGATTCGAAAGGCTGTCCGGGCAGACAGTGGTGCGTACAAAATCATTCTGTCGAACAGTTCTGGTACCATAGAGTCTAAGGCGAATGTCGTTGTGTTGGATCGTCCCACCGCTCCAAAAGGACCTCTCGAGCCCGAAGAAATCCGCGCCGACCATGTTAAGGTGAAATGGAGAAGGCCAGAAGACGATGGTGGTACTGAGATAACTGGCTACCTCCTTGAAAGAATGGACGAAGATACAGGCCGTTGGATCCCTGCGGGAGAAGTCGGCCCCAATGATGACAATTTCACATTCAAGGGACTCACACCCAAGAAGAAATACAAATTCAGAGTTAAGGCTGTAAATAAGGAAGGCGAATCTGAACCTCTTGAGACGACAGAAGCCATCGAAGCCAAGAACCCATATGACGAACCAACCAAGCCTGGCAAACCAGAGATCTTTGATTACGACAACGTCAGCGTTTCGCTAAAGTGGCAACGCCCAGAAAACGATGGCGGCCGTCCTATAACACACTACACCATCGAAATGAAAGACAAATTCTCCCCAGACTGGATTGAAGTAGCCAAGACTGATGGGCCGAACTGTGAGGCCAAAGTGGAAGGACTCAAGGAAAAGATGGTTTATCAGTTTCGTGTTAAGGCGCACAACAAGGCAGGACCTTCGGCTCCATCTGAACCCACGGACAATCACCTGTGCAAGCACAAAAACCGTAAGTACAGAGGACGCAATTTAAATGCACATTTTAGTGTTTTAAGGGCAACGCACGCAAAATAAAAGCTTCTAGGGGCGTCGGGGTTTTAAAGACGCCTAAGCGCTTCACTAACGCTTGTAGGTCTGAGTTTTTGCTTCTAACTGATAGCTTTGGATCTACTGCTGAAACGTGGCTTAATGTGACACGAATCAGTCCCTCGCACTAATCAAAAGCCTTCGATTTTCAGTTAAACCACGGATCGACCGCGAAACATTCAAATCGGTCACAATCAAGACTGGACGTACCCATAAATGGTCTGTTGATGTCAGTGGTGAACCACCACCGACCCTCTCGTGGATATGGCGCGATGACGTGCCACTGACAACAACAGACCGTATCAAGATCGAAAATGTTGACTATCACACTAACTTTTCGATTATCAACGTGGTCCGGAAGGACAGCGGGAAGTACACCCTGAAAGCGGAGAACCGCAATGGAACAGATACCGAAACGGTTGAATTAATTGTTCTAGGCAAGCCTAGTCAGCCGAAAGGACCGTTGGAAGTGTCGGACGTAACTGCCAAGAGCTGCAAACTGAAGTGGAAAAAGCCAGAGGACGACGGCGGTGTGCCAATCAAAGAGTACGAGATTGAAAAATTGGACACTGCAACTGGCAAGTGGGTACGGGTTGGTCGTTTACCTGGCGACAAAGAGCCACCAGAATTTGATGTGACTGGTTTGAATCCCGGGTCTGAATACAAATTCCGTGTCACTGCTATCAACGATGAAGGTGAATCAGAGCCACTCGAGAGTTTGATTGGCGTCGTCGCCAAAGACCCTTACGATGAACCATTGAAACCAGGAACTCCAGAAGTTACGGACTATGACAACCATAGTGTTAGTATCAAGTGGGAACCACCAAAATCCGATGGTGGGGCACCAATTGAAAAATACATTGTGGAAAAGAAGGATCGCTACAAGCCAGATTGGGAGAAAGCATGTGAGGTCCCTGGTAACGTCACCGTTGCCACTGTGGACGACCTTAAGGAATATGGTGAATACCAATTCCGAGTCATTGCTGTCAACAAGGCTGGCCTGTCACCTCCTTCTGATCCAAGCAAGGTTCAGGTTGTCAAGCACAGAGCACGTAAGTATGCGAATTAGCACTCTTAATTTCTCTTCTTACACCGACTTTTTAAAAATCGCATATCTGCAATTGCAGTGAAACCAAGAATTGATCGCACTAATCTGAAACCAATTATCGTCCGAGCTGGCAAGCCCATCAAGTACGACATTGACGTGCGTGGTGAACCACCGCCAACCATTACATGGCTCCAGAACGACAAAGAAATTAAGTCTGAAGGGAACGTTGATATTAAGAACGTCGACTACAACACGAAGCTGTCCATAATCGATTCTGTTCGGCAGAATACTGGCCTCTACAAGATCCGTGCGGTAAATGAACACGGCGAAGATGTAGCGGACGTAGAGGTCGCAGTTCTTTCTGCGCCCGGCAAGCCGAAAGGGCCACTCAAAGTCAAGGACGTTACGAAAAATGGCTGCAAATTGAAATGGGACAAGCCCGAAGACGATGGCGGCAAACCAATCACCGCTTATCAAGTGGAAAAATTCGATAAAGACCAAGGACGCTGGGTGCCAGTTGGAAGGACGCCCGGTGACGAGACAGAACTGGACGTTAAAGGTTTGCAGGAAGGGCACGAATATAAGTTCCGCGTCAAAGCAGTCAATGAAGAAGGCGAATCAGAGCCCCTCGATACCGAAGGATACACCGTGGCTAAGAATCCTTACGAGCCAGCTGGAAAGCCTGGTAAGCCAGAGATCGAAGACTGGGATGAGCACCGTGTTGATCTTAAGTGGACAGCGCCAAAGAACGACGGAGGCGCACCAATCGTCGGCTACGTCATCGAAAAGAAGGAGAAATTTTCTCCAATTTGGGATGAAATCCTCACAACTGACGTAAGTACTAGTTTTACTGCTTAAGCACCCAAAACTTGTATTGTGTGTTTTCTTACAGACACCAGCTACAAAAGCGACCGTTGAGGGTCTGAAGGAAGGCAACATTTATCAGTTCCGCATCAGAGCCATTAACAAGGCCGGTCCCGGCGAACCAAGTGACGCAACTGAGCCCCACGTTGCCAAGCCCAGAAACCGTAAGCGCCCTTGTCTTCATATGCTCTCTATGGACTTTCGAACGCAATCTTTAATGAAACCTTGCTATTTTGCAGCTATTGAGTGTGACGCTATAAAAGGCGCTGAACTTTTTCACTTAACCCTCCCCAGTCCCTTAGGAGCTTTTATCTTGTAGGCTTCATGACACTATTTTAGCCCTAACTGTCCAAAGATGAACACATACTAACTTTTTTTCATTATCACAGTGAAACCAATCATAAACCGCGATAAAATGAAGGTTGTCAAGGTACGCGCTGGCCAAGCTGTCAAGTTCGACGTCGATGTTCGGGGCGAGCCACCGCCAACCTACAAATGGAGCGTGGGACCGCGTACACTAGAGCACGGGCCTACCTGCCGCATTGATAACGAGGACTATAACACCAAACTTACAATACTGGAAACAAGCCGAAAGGACAGCGGGGAATACACACTCCGGGCGGAGAATATCAACGGTGTCGATGAAGCCACAGTTGAGGTGATAATCCTTGATAAGCCATCCAAGCCGGAAGGACCTTTGGAAGTCACTGACGTTCACAAAGAGGGTTGCAAGCTTAAGTGGAAAAAGCCAAAGGATGACGGAGGCCTTCCATTAACTGGCTATGTTATAGAGAAAATGGATGCAGCCACAGGCCGATGGGTTCCAGCCGGACACGTTGATCCTTCTAAAACAGAACAGGAGATCAAGGGCTTAGAACCAAATCACCGCTACCAATTCCGCATTAAAGCCGTCAATGAAGAAGGCGAATCTGAACCACTTGAAACAGACACGTCCATAATTGCTAAGAATCCGTACGACATTCCAGCTGCCCCTGGATTGCCAGAACTAGAGGACTGGGATGAACATATGGTCAAACTAAAATGGGAACCCCCAATACGAGATGGTGGTGCACCTATCACTGGCTACATAATCGAAGTTATGGACAAAGACACCGGACATTTTGTAAAGGCCGCTGAAACGGAGGGCCCAGTTTGCAAGGGTGTCGTAAACAAACTAGAAGAAGGTCAACAATACAAATTCAGAGTTCGCGCTGTGAACAAAGCTGGTCCTTCAGAACCATCCGAGCAAACCAACTGGCATACAGCGAAGCCAAGATTCTGTAGGTATTGTGAACTTTTATGGGAGCCCCACTAATAGTCTTTTTCCCATTTCCAGTAAAACCACGTATCGATCGAACCAATCTGAACCCGATCCAAGTGAAGACAGGTCTATCTGTCAATTTGGACATCAACATCGTTGGCGAACCAGCTCCCAAGGTAGAGTGGTTCTTCAAGGACGCACCGCTGGTCACTGACGATAATACCCGCGTAGACAACGTGGACTACAACACAAAGTTCTTTATTATGCGTGCGAAACGAATCCAGACAGGAAAATACACGATTGTAGCCAAGAACGAGGTAGGCGAGGATAAGGCTGATGTTGAAATAACAGTTCTGTCGAAGCCATCGAAACCAAAAGGACCTCTTGAAGTTTCGGACATACATAAACACGGTTGCAAGCTCAAATGGGACAAACCGGAAGACGATGGTGGAGCTCCCATTGATTACTACGAAATTGAGAAGTTAGACCCACACACGGGCCAATGGATACCATGCGGAAAGAGCACAGAACCGGAAGCTAATATTACTGGCCTCCAAGAGGGAAAACCCTATAAATTCCGTGTTCGAGCCGTTAATAAGGAAGGGGAATCTGAGGATCTTGAGACAGAGAAGCCAATCATTGCGAAGAATCCGTTCGACGAACCTGATAAGCCAGGACGTCCAGAACCAACGAACTGGGACAAAGATTTCGTCGATCTCAAGTGGTCACCACCCAAAAGCGATGGTGGTGCACCCATCCAGAAGTATATCATTCAGATGCGTGATAAATCGGGCAGGCAGTGGGTTGACGCAGCTACAGTACCTGGAGATCGCACTTCTGGTACTGTGACTAATGTCGACGAAGGACATGAGTACGAGTTCCGGGTAGTCGCTGTTAATAAAGCAGGTCCAAGTGAACCTAGTGACGTCTCTAAATCAGTTGTGGCGAAGCCTAGGTTCTTGGCGCCGAGGATTGATCGAAAAAATCTACAAAAGAAGGTCCTTCGAAGCGGGCAAATGCTGCGCATGGAGGCTGACGTCAAGGGAGAGCCTCCGGCAAAAGTTACTTGGACGTACAATGGCGAAGTGCTTAGGACAGCAGACCGTCTCAAAATCGAAAACGATGACTACAAGACAACATTCATCCTCCAGAAGGTCAAACGTTCTGACAGAGGTGTGTACACAGTAACTGCCAAAAATGATTCTGGCACTGACACGGTTGAAGTTGAACTAGAGGTGCTGTGTAAGCCGAGCAAGCCAAAAGGACCCTTGGAAGTTTCCGATGTTACAGCTGAAGGCGTTCATCTGAAATGGGACAAACCAGAAGACGACGGAGGTGAACCCATTGACCATTATGTTGTTGAACGAATGGACACTGAAACTGGACGTTGGGTGCCAGTCTGTACAACAAAACTACCCGAAGCGGACGTCACGGGATTAACAGAAGGCAAAGACTATCACTTCCGTGTCAGAGCAGTCAACTCAGAGGGTGAATCCGAGCCTCTAGTAACTGATGTTCCAACTACGGCTAAGAATCCATACAGCGCACCCGATACTCCCGGTAAGCCAGAGTTCAAGGATTGGGCACGTGATCACGTCGATCTGAAATGGACTCCACCAGAGAACGACGGTGGAGCACCTATCACAGGATACGTTATTGAGAAGAAGGACAATTTGACGAATAAGTGGCAGAAAGTCCTGGAAACAAACTCTCCGAAGCCAGAGGCGCGGGTAAATGACCTGGTGGAAGGTCAGAAGTACCAATTCCGTGTTAAGGCTGTTAATAAGGGCGGACAGAGTAAACCATCTCAAGCTTCCGACACTCTGTTGGCCAAAGACCGATTTGCTGCACCCAAGATCGACAGGACCAATCTGAAAGATCTCACGATTAAGGCCGGCCAACACGTTCGTCTGGATGTAAAGATTAGTGGTGAGCCGCCACCAACCAAGACATGGTTCCACAACAAGGCGCGCATCGAAGAGCGTGACGATATGCAAATTGATCTGGAGAACTACCGAACTAAGCTGTATATTCCGGTAGCCACACGCGCTCTCACTGGTCGCTACACCATCAAAGCAGAGAACACCAGTGGCCACGATGAGGCGTCCATTGAATTGACCGTCCTCGATAAGCCAGGGAAACCGGAAGGACCACTCAAAGTCAGCGACGTTCATAAGGAAGGATGCAAACTTAAATGGAATCCCCCTCTGGACGATGGAGGTGTACCCATCGATCATTATCTAGTCGAAAAGATGGATACAGAAACGGGTCGCTGGCTTCCAGCTGGACGTACTCGAGATCCGCATGTTGAGCTTAACAACTTAGTACCGGGACAGGAGTACAAATTCCGTGTTTGTGCCGTTAACGCTGAGGGTGAATCTGAACCTCTAGAAACTGATCACGCTATAGTTGCAAAGAATCCATTTGGTAAGTCAGTAATGTACCTGAATTGTTTCACGATCGAACTTTACCGTAATTAACAGATGAGCCTGGAGCACCTGGGCAACCAGAAGCCACAGATTGGGACAAAGACCACGTCGACCTGAGATGGACTCCACCAGCTTCAGATGGTGGATCTCCAATCACCGCATATGCAATTGAGAAACGAGAGAAAGGAACAGGCAAATGGATTAAAGCTGTTGAAGTCCCAGCAACATTTGATTGCAAAGGAACAGTTCCCAATCTAGATGAAGGTGTTGAGTATGAATTCCGCGTCCGTGCCATAAACGCAGCTGGTCCTGGAGAGCCTAGCGAAGCCAGTAAATCTGTTATCACGAAACCCAGGAAATGTAAGTTTTTCTCAAGTCTTTTATGTCCGATGTTCTTGAATTTTCTATCTCCACAGTGGCGCCCAAAATCGATCGCAAGAATATTCGAAATCTCACGGTGCGAGAGGGTGAACCAATTTACTTGGATATCAAAATTCAAGGCGAACCAGCACCAGACGTGGTATGGTCACACAATGGAAAGTCAGTCCCTCAATCTGCCCACAAACGCATTGACAACGTCCCATACAATTCTAAGTTCTTTAACGATAGTCCGGAACGTAAGGACACTGGTGTTTACAAGATCGTAGCGACCAACAAATATGGACAGGACACAGCTGAATTCGAGATCAACGTGATCAGTAAGTTACACTGTGGGTTTAGGGTCCTAAGCTAATCGGTATGTTTCATTCCGCGCAGCAAAACCGGGAAAACCAGAAGGACCCCTGGAAGTGTCCGACATACACAAAGAGGGCTGTAAGCTTAAGTGGAAGAAGCCTAAGGACGACGGTGGTGAACCAGTTGAAGGCTACGTGGTAGAGAAGTTCGACCCAGATACCGGAATTTGGCTGCCAGTTGGTAAGACAGACACGCCCGAGATGACGGTGGATGGCTTAACGCCCGGCCACGAGTACAAGTTCCGAGTGAAAGCAATTAACAAGGAAGGAGAATCTGAACCTTTGGAAACGTTTGGAACAATTGTCGCGAAGGATCCCTTCAGTAAGTCTTCATGCCACTTTTTACTATTTTTTCAGTACTAATCGTTCTCCTTCAACAGCAAATGCATCGCGACCAGGAGCTCCGGAACCCGCTGATTGGTCAGCCAACCATGTTGAGCTGATCTGGCAGGAGCCAGCGTCCGACGGAGGATCTCCAATCACTGGCTACATCATAGAAAAGAAGGATAAGTACAGCCCAATGTGGGAGAAGGCGTGTGAAACCACCAGTGCAACTCCAGCAGCTGTTGTCAATGGCCTTGTAGAAGGCAACGAATACCAATTCCGAGTAATCGCTGTCAATAAAGCAGGACAATCTGAGCCTTCTGAGCCTGGCAAGACTTTCGTAGCTAAGCCAAGATACTTGGCACCGAAGATCGATCGTCGCAACCTTAGAGACGTGACTATATCCGCTGGAACGCCGCTGAAATTCGATGCAAACATTATAGGTGAACCAGCTCCAAAGGTCGAGTGGCGGTTCATGAACATGCCGCTTCAGTCTGGCAAAAAGGTTACAATCGAAAGCCCTGACTACTACACAAAATTAGTAATTCGACCAGCTCAACGCGGAGACTCTGGACAGTACACAGTTACCGCAACCAATAGTTCTGGTAAAGATACTGTTACTATCGAAGTAACAGTGACAGATAAACCGTCAGCACCAGAAGGCCCTCTTCAAATTTCCGACGTTCACAAAGAAGGCTGCCATCTCAAGTGGAAACGACCAAAGGACGATGGCGGAACTCCAATCGAATACTACCAAATCGACAAGATGGACCCGGAGACTGGATGCTGGGTGCCAGTTTGTCGCTCTACAGAGCCACAGGCTGATGTTACGGGTCTTACGCCCGGCGGCGAATACAAATTCCGTGTATCGGCCATCAATGCGGAGGGTGAGTCTGCACCTCTGGTCGCCGATGAAACAATAATCGCAAAGAATCCTTTCGATGAGCCTGGAAAGCCAGGAAACTTACGTGCTACCGATTGGGATAAGGATCATGTCGATCTCGCCTGGACAGCACCGCTCGACGATGGTGGGTCCCCAATAACGGGCTACATCGTTGAAAAGAAGGACAAGTACGGCCAGTGGGAGAAAGCCCTTGACGTACCTGCCGACCAGACAAAGGCCACAGTACCTGACCTCATCGAAGGCCAAACTTATGAATTCAGGGTGCGAGCAGTCAATAAAGCCGGTCCCGGAGAACCCAGCGACGCCACCCCACCAATTGTTGCAAGGCCTCGCAATCAAGCTCCTCACATCGACCGTACAAATCTCATTGATGTCCGTATCAGGGCTGGACAGAACTTCAACTTCGACGTCAAGGTATCTGGGGAGCCGGCTCCAACTACTAAATGGATGCTCAATAAGAGGGAAGTTCGCCCAACTGAACGCGTTAAGGTGCAACACGTCGAATACAACACAAAACTCTCGGTTCGAAACGCCACACGAAGCGATTCCGGCACGTACACGATTACAGCCGAGAACATTAATGGAAGTGACACAGCTACTGTAAAAGTTACTGTTCTAGATAAGCCATCGCCACCACAAGGACCTCTGAAGGTGGAAGATGTCCATGCAGAGGGCTGTAAACTGAAGTGGAACCCACCAGAAGATGACGGTGGCCAGCCAGTTGAGAACTACGTAATTGAAAAGATGGATGAAATTACCGGCCGATGGGTACCGGCTGGAGAAACAGATGGACCAACCACCAGCTTTAAAGTTGACGGTCTCACGCCTGGACATAAATACAAGTTCCGTGTGCGTGCTCGCAACAAGCAAGGTACATCTGATCCACTCACAGCGGACAAATCAATCGAAGCCAAAAATCCATTCGACGAACCAACTAAACCCGGAACACCAGTCATCAAGGACTACGATAAAGACTTCGTCGAACTACAGTGGGACCGTCCTGAGAGCGACGGAGGATCGCCCATTACTGGCTATGTCATCGAAAAGAAAGACAAATACAGTCCAGACTGGGAGAAATGTGCAGAGGTTGAGGGTGATGTCACAACTGGTAAAGTTCCAGACCTTATTGAGGGTCAAAAGTACGAGTTCCGGGTCCGTGCTGTCAATAAAGCTGGTCCCGGTGAGCCTAGTGACCCCACAGCACCACACATTGCCAGACCGAAGAATCTTGCGCCAAAGATTGACCGCAACTTTATGGTCAACGTTAAAATACGTGCCGGACAGACATTTGAATTCGATGTGCCAGTTATTGGCGAACCGCCACCATCGAAGGACTGGTCTCACAAGGATAACATGGTAATCAACACTGACCGTGTCAAGATCGTGAACGAAGACTACCGCACCAAACTGAAGGTTATTGATGCCAAGCGTGCGGATACAGGAGAATATACTCTAGTAGCTCGCAATATTAACGGCACTGACAAGGCAACAGTGAAAGTAACTGTGCTGGACATACCATCTCCACCAGAAGGACCTCTTCGCCCCGAGGATATCACTAAGAATTCAATTACACTGAAGTGGCGTCCGCCTAAGGACGACGGAGGGTGTGAAATCTCACACTACACAGTCGAAAAGATGGACACAGAAACGATGCGTTGGGTGCCAGTTGGCGACTGCGCAGGTACCTCAATTCGCGCTGACAATCTGATCGAAGGACATGATTACAACTTCAGGGTTCGAGCTGTGAATAAGCTTGGGGAATCCGCGCCACTGGCCACGCAACAAGCAATAACAGCTAAGGATCCATTCGGAAAACCAGACAAGCCAGGAACGCCAGAGGTCGTTGACTGGGACAAAGACCATGTGGACTTGCAATGGACTCCGCCCAAGAAGGACGGTGGATCTCCTATCACAGGATATGTAATTGAAAAACGATCTCGCTTTGGGCCTTGGGAGAAGGCTGTTGACGTTCCGGCAGACATAACAGCTGCAACGGTACCTGATCTGACTGAGGGCGAAGAGTATGAATTCCGTGTGATCGCTGTTAACAAGGGTGGTCCAGGAGAACCCAGCGATCCATCAAGATCAGTTGTCGCGAAGCCACGCTTCGTTGCCCCGCACTTCGACAAGACTCTCCTGGAGGACTTGGTTGTTCATGCCGGTAAACGCCTGGGATGGACAATACCAATTGAAGCAGAGCCCAGACCGAAGTTCACGTGGACAGTAGATGGGAAGACAATCGAGCCTGGCTCACGTGTGGACATGAATTTGTTCCAAAATGAGCTGACTTTCGAGATTCCATTCTCGGCGCGCAGTGATACTGGGCGTTATACATTGACCCTTAGGAATGAAGTGGGGGAATTCTCCGCCTCAGCACATGCAACAGTATTGGACAAGCCAAGCCCACCGGAACCGCCACTAGACATAACACATATTACCAAGGAAGGCTGCCACTTATCATGGAGGTTACCTAAAGATGATGGTGGCTCACCCATCCTTCACTACGTTGTCGAGAAAATGGATTTATCTCGAGGTACATGGTCTGACGCTGGAATGAGTACACTTTTGTCACACGATGTGACTCGCCTCATTCACCGCAAGGAGTACTTGTTCCGTGTTAAGGCCGTCAACGCCATCGGTGAGTCAGAACCCTTGGAAGCACCAAAGAGTATTATTGCCAAGAACGATTTCGACGAGCCGGACGCACCTGGAAAGCCCGCTGTTACTGACTGGGATAAGGATCATGTTGACTTGCAATGGACTCCACCAAAATCTGACGGTGGCGCACCGCTGACTGGTTATATAATCCAGAAGAAGGAGAAGGGTAGCCCATACTGGGTCAATGCAGTGCATGTCCCACCCAATAAGACGTCTGCAACCGTGCCGGACCTAACCGAAGGCCAAGAGTACGAGTTCCGTATAATTGCCGTCAACCAGGCAGGTCAATCTGAGCCTTCGGAGCCATCAGATATGGTCACGGCAAAAGCCCGTTATCTGGCACCAAAAATTATTACACCATTGCATGATATCCGCATCAAGGCTGGTCTTATATTCCATGTGGACATTGACTTTATTGGCGAGCCTGCTCCTGAAGTCATTTGGGACCGCGCGGCTCTACCAATCGAAACAAACGAGAGAACGACTGTTACTTCAATCGGACATCACACAATCATTCATACAGTCAACTGCAACCGATCTGACTCTGGCGTTTACCACCTTTTGTTGCGTAACGACTCAGGAATAGATGAAGGATCCTTCCAATTGATTGTGTTGGACAGACCTGGTCCGCCCACTGGACCTCTCGAATACGAGGAAGTGACTGCAAACAGCGTCACGTTATCGTGGAAGCCACCCAAGGATAACGGAGGGTCAGAGATCACAGCCTACGTCATTGAGAAACGTGACCTCACCCACGGTGGAGGTTGGGTACCGGCGGTTACATATGTTAATGCCAAGTATAACCACGCTGTGGTCCCACGCTTACTGGAAGGCACTAAATACGAATTCCGGGTGATGGCAGAAAACTTACAAGGACGTTCAGATCCTCTAACATCAGACTCACCAGTTGTTGCGAAGAATCAATACAACGTTCCTGGTCAACCAGGAAAGCCAGAACTCGTCGATAGCGATAAAGACCACATCACGATCAAATGGAAGCCTCCAATTAGCAATGGTGGATCGCCCATCACTGGGTATGATGTGGAGCGTCGCGACAAAGCTACCGGTCGTTGGATCAAAGTCAACAAAGAACCTGTACATTCACCCGAATACACTGATGACCGTGTGACTGAAGGACATCAATATGAGTATAGAGTGTCTGCAGTAAATGCCGCTGGCAACGGCAAACCGTCAGAACCATCTTCGGTCCTCACAGCCAAGCCCATGAAAGAGAAGCCAAAACTTTGGCTGGACGGTCTTATTGGTAGGAAGGTCAAGGTTCGTGCTGGTGAACCCATAAATGTGAATATTCCATTGTCCGGAGCACCAACGCCAACCGTTGAGTGGCAGAAGGCTGGGCTGAGAATCCCTGAGTCGAACCGAGTGTCGATTGCCACAAATGCAGAGAAAACAGTTCTTCGCATTGAAGACTCCACCAGACAAGATGCTAACACGTACAAAGTTACAGCGACCAATGAATTCGGAAAGGATTCTGCCGACATTGAAGTGATCGTGGTTGACAAGCCAGGAATACCGGAAGGTCCATTGACTTACACGGAGACTACGCAGGACACAATTTCATTATCCTGGAATCCACCAAAAGACGATGGCGGTGGTGACATTACCGGGTATATCGTGGAGATTTCCGAGTACGGTACGGATTCATGGCGTCCTGTGCCGGGCTACTGTCCGAAGTGCGCCTTTACCGTCAAGGGCTTGACTGAGGGTAAAAAGTATGTTCTCCGGGTGCGTGCAGAAAATATCTACGGTGTGTCTGAACCACTCGAAGGTAAACCAGTTGTAGCCAAATGTCCGTTCGACCCACCAGATGCTCCAAGCCAACCAGAAATAACCGCCTACAGTCCAACATCTTGTAGCTTGCAGTGGCATCCACCAGACTACTGCGGTGGCAAGCCAATTACCGGCTATATTGTGGAGAAGCGTGAACGTGGTGGTGAATGGATCAAATGTAATAACTACCCCACTCCGAATACAAGTTACACGGTTCAGGATTTGAGAGAAGGAAACCGTTACGAATTCCGAGTGATCGCAGTCAATGAGGCCGGTCCAGGCAAACCTAGCAAACCTTCAGAGCCAATGATCGCCCAACTACAAAAATACCGACCAGACCCACCAGACCCACCAAAGGCAGACCGAATTACCAAGGACAGCGTGACTCTTTCATGGCGGCCACCACGTAATGATGGTAAGGCCAAGATTAAGGGTTATTACCTACAAAAGAAAGCCAAGGGTGACAAAGACTGGAGTGATGTTAACGATGTTCCCATTAATAACACCGTTTATACCGTCCCCAAGTTGAAAGAGGGTGAAGAGTATGTTTTCCGTGTGATTGCCGCCAACGAAGTGGGCAAGTCCGACCCATCTAAGCCATCCAACCCGATTGTAATTGAAGAGCAACCCAACAAGCCATGCATGGATCTAGGAGGCGTTCGCGATATTACCGTCCGTGCAGGAGAAGATTTCAGTATCCATGTTCCATATGTAGGGTTCCCGAAGCCGACAGCCGCATGGTTTGCAAACGACACAGTCCTCGAGGATGATGGCACCAGAATCTTCCAAAAGTTGACAGATGATGCCGCCAGCTTAGTTGTCAAGAACTCGAAGAGGAGCGACGGTGGCCAATATCGTCTTCAACTGAAGAATCCATCCGGATTTGACACTGCAACAATTAATGTGCGCGTTCTAGACCGTCCAAAACCACCAACCAATCTCCGTGCTGATGAGTTTGCAGGCGATGCACTCACACTGTACTGGAATCCACCCAAAGATGACGGCGGAGCACCAATCACGAATTACGTGGTTGAAAAGAAAGAAGCCCGCAGTCCGACTTGGACGAAGATCAGCAGCTATTGCACGACGCCATTTATTCGCGTACGGAATTTGACCATCGGAAAAGATTATGAGTTCCGTGTGATGGCTGAGAATCAGCATGGACAGTCTGACCCAGCTACTACTGAACAACCTATTCGGGCCAGACATCCATTCGATCCTCCGGGTCCACCTGGAGCCCCACGTGGTATTGATTCCACAGAAGATTCCATCACGATCACATGGACCAAACCTAGGCACGATGGTGGCGCTCCAATCACTGGCTACGTGATTGAGAAACGCTTGATTTCCGAGGATAAGTGGACAAAGGGTGTCCACGCCCACATACCTGACTTGACCTGCAAGTAAGTATCCGTTTCCCTAACGAGACTTACCTCGATACGTTTCCAGGTACTTGAGAATTGGTTTTTTATTTATTTCAGAATTCCGAACCTTCTTGAGAACCATGAGTACGAGTTCCGAGTGGCTGCAATCAATGCAGCTGGACAAGGTCCATGGAGTTCATCATCAGATCCAATTGTGTGCCGCGCACCACCAAGTGCGCCGAAGATCACCTCAGATTTGAGCATACGCGACATGACAGTTATTGCTGGAGAAGATTTCAAGATTACCGTCCCATTCCATGGACATCCAAGACCCAAACCGAACTGGACCATAAATGGGAACGAGGTGCTACAAGATGAACGCATTAAGTTCGATACCACTGACTACAACACCGTCTTCCACAACAAGTGCGCTAAGCGCTCCGAGACTGGAACCTACACGATTTATCTGGTGAACTCCGAAGGATCAGACTCTGCTTCTTGCCATGTTACGGTGGTTGATAAACCTGGAATACCCCAAGGCCCATTAATGGCATATGATATAACGCCGGATACCTGCTCACTGTCCTGGAAACCACCACTAGACGATGGCGGCTCTCCAATTACAAACTATGTTGTTGAGAAAATGGATAAGAGCGGTCTCTGGGTCAAAGTCAGCAGTTTTGTGCGTAACTGCCATTATGACGTCATGGGCCTGGAGCCAAACCACAAATACTACTTCCGAGTTAGGGCAGAAAATCAGTACGGTGTCAGTGAGCCACTGGCTATGGATGAACCTGTTCTGGCCAAGTACCAATTCACCGTGCCAGATCCCCCAGGCCAGCCAAGAGTTATCGACTGGGATTCTGGGAATGTCACACTCATTTGGGATCGTCCACATTCAGATGGCGGCTCGCGCATCCAAGGCTACCAAATTGAGTACCGCGATGTGGCGCATGATACTTCCTGGAACACTATTGACTTCTTGGTGAAGGACACAACTTACCAAGTGTACAATTTAGTCAATGGACGAGAATATGAATTCCGCATCAAGGCTAAGAATGCCGCAGGCTTTAGCAAACCATCGCCACCGTCCAACAGATTCAAACTGAAGGGCAAATTCACGGTTCCTTCACCACCTGGCACCCCACAAGTCGTGAAGGTTGGCAAGAACTATGTCGATTTGAAGTGGGAACCACCGCAAAGCGACGGTGGCTCACGCATCACTGGCTACATCATCGAGCGCCGCGACGTTGGCGGAGCCATCTGGGTCAAATGTAATGACTATAATGTCATGGACACCGATTACACTGTCATTAACCTCATTGAGATGGGTGATTACGAATTCCGTATCTTTGCCGTGAATGCAGCTGGTCGATCAGAGCCCAGCTCTTGTACAATGCCAATCAAGGTCTGTGAGGTCCTTGGTGGCGAAAAGCCTGAATGGGTACAGCGTCTATCAGACAAAGTTGCTCCAATGGGCAAATACTTCATGCTACAGTGTCAAGCCACAGGCAAGCCAGAACCAACCTCAAGATGGCTTCGCAACGGAAAAGAGATCACTATGGGTGGCAGATTCACGTCTGAGAGCAAAGACGGAGTGTTTAAACTGCATATATCTGATATCCAGCCAGGAGACGACGGCGACTACACTTGTGAAGCTATCAACTCACTTGGATTTGTCCACACCACTGGCCATTTGAAAATTGGATCTCCGCCCAGAATTGACCGCATTCCAACCGAACTGTATCTCCCAGAAAACGACAACAGCAAGATTAAGGTGTACTACTCCGGCGATCAGCCAATGGAAGTTGTCCTTATCAAGGACGGGCAAGTTGTCAAGGAGTCGCCCCACATCAAATATACGGTATTTGACGACTACGTTGCCATCTACATCAAAGATATTTGTAAGGATGACGCTGGTCTGTACCACTTGGACTTCAAGAATGACAGTGGCACTGCATCCGGAGCTTTCAATGTGTATATCACTGGACTACCAGGTCCTCCAACAGGTCCAATGGGAGTGTCTGATATCACAAAACATTCTTGCGCCATCTCTTGGAAGCCGCCAGCCTATGATGGTGGCCTTAAAGTTACTCATTACGTCGTCGAACGTAAGGACGTGTCCCTCAGTCATTGGATAACAGTATCCAGCTTTGCCAAGGATCTGAATTATGTCGTTCAAGGTCTTACAGAAGGCCAAGAGTATCTCTTCCGTGTTATGGCTGTAAATGATAATGGTATGGGTCCACCACTCGAGGGACTTAACCCCGTTCGTGCAAAGGCTCCATTCGACCCACCATCACCACCTGGAGTACCGAAAGTTACTGAAGTTGGCGACGACTTTGTCCACTTGGAGTGGGATAAGCCCGAATCGGACGGTGGAGCACGCATTCAGGGCTATTGGATCGACAAAAGAGAAGTCGGCAGTAACACTTGGCAGCGTGTCAACGTTGCTATATGTCCGGCAACGCAAATTAACTGTCCCAATCTAATCGAGGGACGTCAGTACGAGTTCCGCATTTTTGCTCAAAACGAAGCTGGACTGTCTAAGGAGTCCTCAGCGTCATCTTCTGTGAAGATTTGCGATCCCAAAGCCGCTCAACCTCCACAAATCATCAAACCGCTTAAGGACGCCAACTGCATTCAAAACCATAACGCTCAGTTCACATGCACAATCACCGGTGTACCAAAGCCAACAATTACCTGGTACAAAGGGGCTAGAGAAATTACTAATGGTGCTCGGTATCACATTTTTGCCGAAGGCGACACTTATCATTTAACAATTAAGGACATATTTGGCGAGGACGCAGATGAGTACGTCTGCCGCGCCATCAACAAAGCCGGCGTGAAATCAACCAGGGCTAGTCTGCTCATCATGACCGCACCAAAACTGAATGTACCCCCAAGATTCCGTGACACCGCCTATTTCGATAAGGGCGAGAACGTTGTCATTAAGATTCCATTCACAGGACATCCCAAGCCACGCATCTCGTGGGTGCGTGAAGGAGAAGTCATCGAATCTGGCGGACACTATCACGTGGAGGTCAAAGAACGCCACGCTATTCTTACCATTCGGGACGTATCCAAATTGGATTCAGGTCCATACAGAATTACAGCGGAAAATGAACTTGGCTCGGACACTGCTATCATCAAAGTGCAGATAAGCGATCGTCCAGACCCGCCGAGATTCCCGCTTATAGAGAACATTGGCATCGACTCTCTCTCGCTCAGCTGGAAGGCCCCAGTTTGGGACGGCGGTTCCAGCATTACCAACTACATGGTCGAGAAACGGGAGCATCCCATGTCAACCTGGATCCGTGTCGGCAATACAAGATTCACGTCAATGGCTGTTACCGGGCTGGCACCTGGACACCAGTACGAGTTCAGAATTTATGCTGAAAACGTATATGGACGGTCGGATCCATCCGAAGTTAGCACACTGATCACCACCAAGGACACAGGAAAGAAGATTCCGAAGGAGAAAAAGTACGAAGTCGACGAGACAGGCAAAAAGATTCGTGGCAAAGCCGATGGGCCAATCAAAGACTACGATTCCTACGTGTTCGATATCTATTCCAAATACGTTCCGCAGCCAGTGGAGATTTCGCACGATAGCGTTTACGACAGATACGACATCCTAGAGGAGATCGGCACTGGAGCATTCGGTGTTGTCCACAGGTGTCGCGAAAGAAGTACCGGAAACATTTTCGCTGCCAAGTTTATCCCAGTTTCACACGCCATGGAGAAGGAATTGATCCGCAAGGAGATCGACATCATGAACCAGTTGCATCACCAGAAACTGATTAACCTTCATGACGCCTTCGAAGATGACGACGAGATGGTCCTGATATTTGAGTTGTAAGTTGTTTCCACTACACTGGGGATGCTTTCTATTTTTTTTTTACTTCTAGCCTGTCGGGCGGTGAGCTGTTTGAGCGCATCACAGCCGAGGGCTACGTAATGTCAGAAGCCGAAGTTATTAATTATATGCGCCAGGTGTGCGAGGGTGTCAAGCATATGCACGAAAAGAATATCATCCATTTGGACATCAAGCCGGAAAATATCATGTGCCAGACGCGCACCAGCACCAACGTCAAGCTGATTGACTTTGGGCTGGCTACGAAACTCGATCCAAACGAAGTCGTCAAGATTTCTACGGGCACAGCAGAATTCGCAGCGCCTGAAATCGTCAATCGTGAACCGGTAGGCTTCTATACGGACATGTGGGCGATCGGCGTGCTGTCCTACGTTCTGTAAGTATTTCCATAGGACGATAAAGTCAAGGCAACTGTCACTTCTTATTTTCTATTCTATTCCATTTTCTGGCTTAGGTTGAGTGGACTGTCACCGTTTGCCGGAGACACGGATGTTGACACTCTAAAGAATGTCAAGGCATGTGACTGGGACTTCGACGAGGAGGCGTTCCGCCACATTTCTGAAGAAGGCAAAGACTTTATTCGACGTCTGCTAATGGCAAACAAGGAGAAACGCATGACCGCTCATGAGTGCCTCTTGCATCCTTGGCTGACTGGAGATCACAGCGATCGCACACATCAAATTGCCCGAGAACGCTATCTAGCTATGCGCGACAAGCTCCGAAAGAAGTATGAAGACTTTAACAAGTACCTCCTCCCAATCGGCCGCCTGTCCGAATACTCGTCACTAAGGAAGTTGCTGATAGAAAAGTACAAGATCCACGACACATCCTTCGATCGCCGGCAAGCGGCACCGCGGTTCGTGATAAAGCCGACGAGCCAGTTCTGCTACGAAGGACAAAGCGTGAAGTTCTATTGTCGTGTAATCGCCATCGCAACACCAACGCTTACTTGGTCCCACAACAACCAGGAACTGCGTCAAAGCGTCAAGTACATGAAGCGTTACGTTGGCGACGACTACTACTTTATTATAAATCGGGCGAAGCTGGAGGATCGTGGCGAATATATAATTCGCGCCGAAAATCACTACGGCTCCCGGGAGGAGATTGTATTCCTGAATGTTCAACCATTACCGAAACAAGCGCCAGTGTACAGGCAAGAAGCCCAGCCAGTTCGCCGTCGCGAACCATTGCCATATACCTTCTGGCAGGAGGAGTCCGAGACCGCGCCCAGTTTTACATTCCTGTTACGTCCACGTGTCATGCAGCAGCGTGACACCTGTAAGCTTCTGTGTTGCTTGAGTGGTAAGCCCACGCCGACCGTTAAGTGGTACAAGGACCGCAGAGAATTGAGCAAGTACGAGTACTCAATGACAAACTCAGATGGCGTTGTCACCATGGAAATTGTCGACTGTCGTCCAGAGGACTCTGGGAAGTACCGCTGCGTTGCCACCAACTGCCATGGGACCGATGAAACCGAATGTGTGGTTATCGTTGAAGGTAAGTGGATTCAGGGTGGGTCAAACGCAGGTGGGAAACGATCAAAATAAACGAAAAATATACCGAATATTACCCAGAAATCGAGGAGGAGGGAGTATCAACTCACTTCGGACTAATTAAAAATATTTTCTTTAACCTAATTCATAAAAGAAACTAATTCTCAAAAACAATTCAAATTCTAGGCGAGTGGCAAACACCTGAGCAGGCACAACTTGCTCACAATTTCCTGTATTCAGGAGGTAAACACAAAAATTTAAATAAACCCGAGTAGACCTAGTCTAAACTCTGTGTAAAAAGTGTCTGTAATGTGCAAGATGTCCGTAGTGTCATTAATAATTAGGCATAACCCAACTCCCTGGTGATGCATGATAACACCACAAGACAAGAACGTAACAAATTAACCCCTAAAATTATATTTTAGTGCAACCATGTAAAAAGAGCGCTGTAATACTAAAATGGAAAACAAACCTAAACCGAAACGGGCATAACCGAAAAATATAAAACAATTTAAAAAGAAAAGAACATAAAACTTTAATACATAAAAAACCGCCTCTACTTAACAAAATGAGAAAATAAAAGACGGAAAATTAATAGAACCCGGTAAATGTGCGCATGTCTAAAAAACTATGCATGTGGTCCTAAGTTCAATAGGAACTGTATTTTGTCCCTCTCTTGCACGTAGGATTTAATTTCGTTCTTTTCTTTCGAAAGATCGCAAGTACATTGAGCAGCCGATAAAACCAGCGCCGCCACCAATTGTCACAAGGACACAGGTGACATCTAGCAACGTAAGGCAGAGTTCCTCATCACAGCAACAGAGCAGTTCTTCCAATTTTTCGTCTTCGAATTACTCATCTTCCAATTACCAGTCAGCGAGCAAGGTAAGCGGAGAACCGCTGCAATCCAAAAGACCTCCTTTCGCCCAACCCTCGTCTTCTTTCTTTCACAGACCGCTAGCCATAATTCAAGTAATTTCTCGTCGACAAACATGTCCTCGTCAGATACATCCTCCAAGAAGAAGTATGGAAAATTAGATGCCCCTGGCAGTCCGTCCAGATCAAGAAGTGCCACAAAGGAGTTAGTCCGTAAGTAACTATTCTCTCCACCCCACCCAATGTTGGTAACCCCACATAACCACCCACAAAATAGTTCCCCCAGATGACTCGCTCATGTGCAAACCCGAATTCACTAAGCCTCTAAAGGACGTGACCATCCGGGACGGCGACCAACTCGTGCTCACATGCACCGTTAAAGGCGATCCAGAGCCACAGATCACATGGTCCAAAAACGGCAAGACAATCTCATCCTCCGAAATCATGGACCTTAAGTATAAGAACGGCGTTGCGACCCTAACCATAAACGAAATCTTCCCCGAGGACGAGGGAGTGTTCACCTGCACAGCAACAAACTCGATAGGCTCTGTCGAAACGAAGGCTAAACTGACAGTGAAACGTAAGTATACCTAACGGCTAGCAAGTGACGCAGGCCATCAAGCTAGATATATTTTGTTTTATTGCACTTTTGCAGCTATGGAGAACAGTGACGCCAAGCGCTCCACGAGCGGAGACAAACCGCCAAAAATCGTCAGCCATCTGGAATCGCGGTTTGTTAAAGATGGTGAGGCCGTCACCCTGGCGTGTCGAATCATTGGAGCCAAACACTTCGACGTAGTGTGGTTACACAACAACAAAGAGATCAAACCTTCAAAGGACTTCCAGTACACGAACGAGGCCAATATCTATAAACTGCAGATAGCTGAGATTTTCCCGGAAGACGCGGGCACATATACCTGTGAGGCGTTCAATGACGCCGGCGAGAGTTTCAGCACATGCACCATAAACGTCCTGGTTCCTGGCGAAGAACCGAAACAGCCGACTTTCGCCAAATTCCCACCCTCTGCCACCGTCCAAGAAAGTGAATCTGTTAAATTCGAGTGTGAGACACAAGACACTCCCCTGCAGTTGACGTGGCTCAAGGACGGTAAGCAAATCGACGAGTCTAGCCCACGGTACAAGTTCTTGAAGGACGGCAATCGATACTCGTTCGAGATAGTCAAGTGCTCCATTGAAGACGTCGGCCAGTACCAAGCCAAAGCTATCGGCAAAAAGGGTGAAACGTTCGCATCGTTCTCCGTCAACGTCTTCACGACTGATTCATAAAAAAAATCGTCCACAACTCACTTTACTACGTAATTCTTAAGATACTTAGAAAAAATATCAAAATACGAACACTTGTCTAGTGAAATAAGCCAGAGCCCCCCAGCTCTTTCTCAAAATTCAAAAGTGAAAAAAATCAACAAATTCTAGAAGAATTTAAGAAATCTACACGAAACCGACCTGCACTGCATCATCCGAAGTCATCATCGCTCTTTTAGTTTTCATCTGACATCTGGCAACGCTCCATTTTAAAAAAGTGCAGGAAACTCATCCTAAAAACAATTTTTTTGTTTCTCTCTCGCTTTTTGTATGCTTCAATGTAAGAAGAACTGCGAACGGGTTTTGATATTTCTGTCCACTTTTATGCGCAATAAAAGCGGAAATAATGAAATCAAGTGAAGATAGGCGCAAGTGACAGAACGTTAACTGGACCACTGACAGCATCCTCAACAGTTTATACCGTCCCACCATCACGACGAATAGTGGTCTAGTTCGCGGTCTGCACATCGCTTCGTTTGCAGTTCTTCACTGCTTCAGTACCGCCCCTCCCCCCGCCCTAACACACTAGAACTAGAGTTGAAGTTTTTTTGCATCCCCCAATACAGTTACTTTTTTTGTTTTTAAATATATTTTGTAAAATTAAATGAGAATTGTCGAGGATAGTACGGAGATAAAAGCATTGTATTTTGTGATACATTTCAAATGGCTCTTGAAGAGAACTTCTGTGTTTCGACGTAGCTAAAAAGTTATTAATAAAAAATTAGAAAAAATAATGAAGTAAAAGGTGAAGGTGTTTGCTAAGCGAAGTCCCGAACCATCATACCGCCTATGTTGTTCTCCCCACCTGAGTCCCATGATTTTTAGAATTTGGTGGCCTCCACGTTTTTGGCTTGAGTTAATAAATTCTAAACTTCATCAGATTTGAGCGCGCAGGGGCTCAATCGAAAGCGGATGGCTTGCTGAGTGCGTGTAAAAAATCTGGTGAAAAAGACCGTGAGCTAGAGGGATTTAAGTGATTTGGCTCACATCTCGTGAACTAAGGGGCACCCCACGGTTAGGGCAGTTTTCTCGGTACCTGCGAATGTTATCTCTTCGAATCGATCAATCGAAATTCAAGGACTCCTGGCATTTCTCAGATGAAATTCTAAACTTCATCGGATCTGAGCGCGAGAGGAGATGCCCTGCTGAGTTTTTTCGGTACGTTTGAACGCTGCCTTTTCGAAGGGCCAAAAATTGCGCCGAAAGTTTTGTATATCGCTGCGAAGTTCTAAACTTATTCGGATCTGAACGCAGGGGGCCCAATCGATCATCAATTGCTTTCATACAACAACAAAAAACAGAATGCAAGTGCGTAATACCAGTTGACCAAAAATGACAGAAGTTTATGAATACCTACAACCGGATGCCTGTGCATAGAGAAAGAGGGTAACCTTCCTATTCTAAGGTTCATTGGAGCAAACCAAAGATCTGCACAAAGGGTGAGCTGATTTTGAATCAGAATCGGATCTATAGCGGATCTTGGTATGGCGGAATAAATCTCAAAGGAAAACTGTATGGGAAAGAGTAAGGGTTAAATCGCAAAGGATGAAGGGAACAAAGCCTGACAACTTTCGTATTTATTGCACTTGGACAATGGCCAGGAGAGCCATGAAGCTATGAGCGACTGAACTTTGATAATGAATGCGACGAAGGATATGAACGTGGGCGCTTCTATTGACCGTTTGATATTTTCTTGTCTTGCTCAAACCAAGTTTCTGGGAGGTAGGGCGAGGAGTTCTATTCAAATGACAGATGTTTCCTTTTCGTACAGAAAACAAATCATATCTGGTCTTCTGCGATTATGACTTGCAAGGATCTTTTGCTGTTCGGGAGACAACAATATTAGTTAATACCCTGCGAGGGGAGGTTTAGAATACCTTCGCAGTTTGCCGTATCACATTGTCGTAAAAGGCGACTGAAAGGGTTCCTGCTGGAATTTTCGTGAAGGATCAGCGTTCTGAAGGGAAATCTCGTGAACAACCAGAACGTCTGCCGCGTTTGTTTGGCAAAGTGAAAATAGATCTTCGTGTATTGCGCGTCATTAACTGACAGAAATATACACAAAATCGCAAACTAGGCAGAAACACAACCATAGAGGCGGCTGTGGTCCTACGTGGGTTGTCATAGTCTTTAATAGTGGCAGTTGTGGTGCCTTGTGAGACCCCATAATAGGCTCAAATGGTTTTATCCTTTCGATATCAACTTGGCTTGCTGCGATTGAAAAAGTACATTTTTATTTCCACCCACATAAATTCATGTTTTTTTGGCTAAACTTGCTTTCAATTTCCTCGTCTCAATCTTTGTCGAAATTGGTTCAGTTGTAGGTATAAAAAAAGTTACAAAAAAGTTACAAAAAGTCGCACTCTTCAGGGGTTGTGCGAGTAGATTGTAAATTTGTGTGGTTGTTGTTGTTGCTGCCGGTTCACAGAATTTGAGATTGAATTTGAACTGATAGTGGCTTCCACCTTGTTTCACATACCCACCCGCATTTCTTAAAAACAGATAAACAAATGAATATCTTACATTCCAAGGGCCTTCGATAGAGCTAGAGGGTTTATGCAATAAACCAAAGCTAATTAAACTGTGTGGAGAGGGTACTAACAAAAGTAAAGTGCGGTATTCGAAAAATAAACAAAGTGACCAAGTGCGTGTCGGATCGCGCGCAGTGTAGGGTTCCGTAGAGATTAAGTACCCTGAGATCGTAAGTACATACAATTTAATAAAAAAAAAACAAACCGTAAGTAAGTACAGTACCCTTGACTCTAACAGAAATTAGCACTTTAAAGCTTAATATTTCGCAAACGGATCCCTGAATCAAAAAATGGTTTTCACATACCCGCAATATCTTTGAACGACCCATCCAACGACACCCCACATCATGGGGGTGCCCCACTTTACGTAGGGCCCATGCCAAATTACAGCTTTCTAGCACTAAGAGTCTCTGAGCCAAGCCGCGGACAAACGGACGGACATGGCGAAGTCTTTGTTGACTACGGAACCCTAACTCCGCTACTGAAGGTGATACCTGCATTTTTCAAAAAGGAGCAGGAAGAGGTTTAGGTTTCAGATTATTTGTGAAGTGCAAGTGTCGAGAAGTGCCAGTAAATTCTGTTCACTGCAGGGCAGAGCGAGGCAGCCAGATTGTTACTCACATATTTTTGGGCATTATTTTGAGTTGGAACGGGGATGCTGTAAAGAGTAAATCCGATTAATATCCTTGCAAATTTCTGACCGAATCGCACTTTTAGGAGGTTGGTTTAAAGGAGATCCTGTAGTTTATCTGCCTCTGCTTTATTCTGGGGGAAGTTGTCCTGCAGCAACAATACCGTTTTTTGTTGAGCTCGTTCATAAGGCTCGGGTTGATAAAATTCGGGATGATTCGATTGTTTTAAGTGTTGTTTTGGAAACAGTGTGGTATACTATTGAACCATAATCTAGTACTGGGAGTAAGTTAGTTGATTCGGAGCAGTAGCTTCCTGTCCCTGGAATTTGATGAGATTTAGGTTACGAGAAGCTTTGGTCTTTACTTTTTGGATGTGTTTCGTCCGGCTTAGTTTTCTATTAAATATGCTTCCAAGGAATTTATATTGATTGGCGTATGTTTTCCCTTTACTATCAAAATGTAAGGGATTCCCCTAGAAGAACTAAAACTAAAGACATCTAGCAGTCTTCCCTACCACTTTCATGCTGTTTTGACGTCATTGCTCTTACAGAGTCCTGGTTGCATTATGGGACATTTTCAGTTCAACTATTCCGTCAACTGTCGATCCATATCGCAATGAAGCGAATTTCTTTTTTAACTTAAAAAAAACAAATCTTGGTGACTTGTCGGATAGACTTGCATCTATGGATTTTGGGGCCTTGCTCTCTAATCGTGGAATTGACGCTGATATTGACGAGCTTTACGTCAAGATTTTCGAGGTATTCACCTGCTGTGTTTCTTTTGGATATCAAAGACTGTCTTGAACCTCACTTCATGCTCCATGGTTCAACAGAGAATTAAAAACTCTGAGGAACAAAAAGAATAAGCTTTGAATAACCTTTCTGAGGACTGGAATCCCATCGGACCACCAAAATTTCACGGCGTCGTGAGTTCAAAACATACTCATCCGCTCTATACGAGGAGTGGGTATGTTACTATGATAATATTCGTGATCCACGCACTTTCTTCAAATTTGTCAACATTAAGACGAAAGTTGACAATTATCCAGCATCTATGTCCTTCGATGGGCACTCTAGCACCGACACATACGACATCTATGGGATCTGTAATATATTTGCCGCGTTTTCCAAGAGTCCGTTTCAGCAATCCGATTTTGACGCAGATATCAACAACCACCCGTGTGCAGCTGATACACCTCCGTACATTTCTGATGAAATCCTTGCCTTTGATTTCTCCTCGGGTCCTGACGGGGTGCCTCCAGCTGTGATCAAATCATGCTCCGATGCCTTAGTTGTAGGAGTGGGTGTTCTCCTAAACTATGGAAAAATTCTCCTTCATTATACCCATTCACAAAAAAGCCAATAGGTACGAGATTTGTAATTAGTGACCAATAGAAAAATTATCTTGCACACCTAAACTACTCGAGTCTCCTCGTCCTTCTCAGTCCGACCAGTCAGCATGGCTTAGTGTCAGGTAGGTCTACTAAAACAAATCTATTGGAATTTGCCGCTAAGACAGTATCTGGTTTTGGCAAAAATTTACAAACTTACAAAACAGATTTCAGTAAGGTTTTTGATAGGCTGTCGCATTCGTACACGTAAATTGCGGAAACTAGGATTTCCAATATTATTCTTAACATGAGTTGATTCACATCTGTCTGATATGAGTTTTTATCAGGCACTTTTTCGTGGTTTCGGCCTGAGGTCATAGAGAACACGTCTGGGGCGCCACAGGATAGTCACCTCCGAACATTATTTTTGTCCTCTCCATTGATAACTTCGCACATCTATTGAGGCATTCCAATGTTTTAATTTGTGCGGACGATATGAGTTCCATTTTGTTTTCCATATTAATTATGCTGCCTCGGGGGGCAATTCCATGCGGGGCTTCATTAAGCGCTGGTCCAAGGATTTTTCTGACCTCCAGGCCTATCTAACATTATACAACTCGTTCGTCAGAGTCAGACCACTACTTGAACATGCATCCCAGGTGTGGAATCCTTTCTATGCTGTCCACAGTGGCCGTATCGCAGGTTAATTAGATTTGCTCTTCGAGATCTTGCATGGAATGACCCTATGATTCTTCCACCTTACCGCGAGCAGCTTAATCTCATTGGCCCAGTTCCCTTCTTGGGAAAGGACGTAAGGCTGCCGACATAGTTTTTATCCACCAGCTGCTTAACAGTAAAATTGACTCTGCGGAGCTCCGGGACTGGGCGATCTTTAGGGTTAATAGTCGCAATGTGAGAGGTGTCCCTCTTTTGCGTGTTAACTTTTCTAGATTTAACTATGGAAAGCATGAGCCTATTAACCGCATGTGTGCAGCAGCGGTCAATCGCGTTGGGAACCCGTCTTCAACTATACATTTTGCACATTGGTATGGGAGCCTAACCTTAACTCTGTTGAAAAGTGTGGACGCTTATGCGGAGATAGGTGAACGGTGGCTTAGACTTTCTGACATGGTTTCCATTTGTTGGTTTTGTATTTTTAAGAATTTTGAAGAGGGGCGCACTGATAGCTGATCCTTGGGGTATTCCATTTTTCATGTATTTTTTGGAATATTGTGTAAACTCCACTTAAGACAGAGAAGGGTCTGTCTTTTAAAGAGTTCCGTCAAGTCCGGGGGATGATTTCTTAGTCGATTTGGGGACAGGGTCAAGTCTTTTCCATAGCGAAGGGGGAGTTGTTAGAGATTTCACGTTGATTGGTTTTGCTTCGTCTTTAGTGATGACCGTCATCCTAGCCACAGGGTGTAAAGCTGAAAATTCAAACATCTTCGCTTTTTACTAGAATTTTTATTACAACCCTATTTTTTTAACAAAACAATATTTTCGAGGTCCGGCGAAGCACAGTTCGGGATTACACTGCTGTTGCCAGTGTTAGTCTCAAGTATTCACAAAAAAAACATGAGGGTGTTGTACCGTTTGGTTTGTACAGCAATTTTAAGTGGGGCGGTGAAGATTCACACAGGGAAAATGCGTAATCACTGAGTTGAAGATTTTGAGATTTCCATTTTCAACTAAGGTAAAATCCGGGCAGTATTTAAAAAAATAAGCTTCGTTCGAAGGCTCTTTGCTTTTTCCTCTAAATCTCAAGTCGTTAACTAGATGAATTCATAGCCAATACCAAACTGGAAGCCTCTGTGGATCCGATCATTCTTCTGCCTATCAAGTGGAAAGCAGTAGTTCAATTCGATTCTAGCTCGGTCTCCAAAACGATAAGCAATCCCAGCTCCAGCTGCTGATCTCTTATTGTCTGCAACAGTTTCAGTTTTAATTTGCGAAAGTTAAATTCCATCCATACCTGTACTAAACGAGTTACAATTTCCAAAATTGTAGAATAAATGCGTTCGAAAATTGTCCCCGAAACGGCCTAGATGACTGCTAAATGGTAGTGGAGTCCACAAATGCAATCCCATTGCCCAGAACGACTGTAGGAGACGGGAATTTCGTAAAAACTATTTAAATCAAAGTCAGCAGAAACTCACATGGGCTCCGGATGCAAACCCTTCGGATTGTGGCCCGGCACCGCCCGGCTTGAATCCACGCAATGAGAGCGGACCACCCAGGGTAAATAAGCTGTTCAGTGGCACAGCCTTGGCTTGCTTATCGACTTGTATTAATCCTATTTTTGAACATATCTGCGCAACCCAACCGAAAAATAACGGTATACTAATTTCTGCGTGGGTATTGTTTAGCATGTACGATATATCCCCACCAAAGCCGCTGAATTCGTTTGTACTCTTCACATGTAGCCCTTGCGTTGGAAAGACTGAACTGTCCCGCTTGTCGTAGGTTGTGATAAATCTGAATAGGGATGCCATTCGCGGACCGCAATTTTCTCGGACGAAAAATGGTGACTGCTTTCCCATGGTAAAGGTCTCCCTGAACGACATTTCGTACTGCAGGGTGTGAGATAACTGGAAAGAAGATGGTTTATAGTGGACAGAGGAGCCCAGTTACAGCGTCCTTACTTCGAAAGGAGCGAATGTTAGGAAAGAAATATCAGACTGCAGTCCAACGTTCTGCGTGCGAAACGAACTAATCGGGATGGTGGTAGAATGTCTGAAAACACCAAGCGACACTCTGAAAACACACACAAAATGACATAAACTAGATGCGATAGTAAAGCAGTCATACTCAGGCCTGTAGTCCCTAAGAACCGTGTGTAGAAAAGGCTTGGAGAGGTGCAGGCCAATGTCGGTTGTTTTGGTGTTGCTGTAACTTCCTTGCAGAGTAAGTCGTTCCCCACGACCCCAAATATTGGGAGTAGCAATCTCCATTTTAACAGAACCCTCGTTTTGTCCTATTTCCGTCCCAATCTCTCCAATAATCCTGGACAATTCAGTCCCGTCAAAGGTCACTTCGTAACCATTCGGGCTGGCTTTTTCGCCTCTGCTAATGTCCACGTGCACCGTGATGTTTTTGTAGATACCGAGTTCATTTAGATACAGTCTCGTTCTGTGAAGATTGCGGGTGAGCACGACAAAAAACAATACTCAAAACACAAAGGAACAACTTATTGCATTCTGTGATCACATCTTCAAAGGTTTTCACTTTGAACAGATCATCCGGAACTCTCTGGACATAGTCATCCTTGGTTCTAGACAGCCCTGATACATTTACTTTGTCCACAC